>PNEQ01052265.1:0-10000 GCA_003012365.1 Medauroidea extradentata
TATTTCTTAAAAAAAAAAAAAAAACTTTCTCCTATCACGCTGCAACAATGTTTATGCGCAAGCTGCTAGGTTCTCTTAATATCTCGTTACTGAAGGACTGTAAAACCCTCTCACCACACCGCACACACTGAGGGGGCTGCGGCATGAACACAAGTTGTTTGCAGCTCTTTGATAAGAGGACCTCGACATATTGATTTTTTTCCATGCATAATTAGTCGGAGCAGACTCCAACAAACGTTACTTTTATGAGGCAAGATTTGCAAACAGAAAAATTAAGAAATATTTTTGTCGGTTGAGTTGAAGTTGTGTTAGTACTCTGAAGCAGAGCGATGCAATGATTTCACTTTACATGAGTGCCGAACGAAAATAAACCTAGTATATTTTTTCTAGCGAAGACGTTTAAACATTGAACATGTTTATGACTTGTTGCTGTGTTGCAGAGTAAGTTCAGATTGGAATAAGTGTAGGGAATGACGGGAAATCACTTCAGTGTTGGTTTCAGTGATGGTTAGCGGCATGATTTTTGCACCAATGGGATTCAATGCCTTACCTGCACACCTAAATCTCCGCTACATGGTCAACGATAGGATTTTTTTTATTAAACTCCCACTTGTCTTGGGGTTCTACTGGTAAATCACAGACGTATGTGTCACAGCTCCGTTACTCCCATTGGTGCAGTCAAATGAGAAACTGAACATGCACATGTTGCCAGTAAACACGAAGCTGAGTTGCCGATGTGCACGTAAGGCACCGAGACAATATGGCTCAAGAATTCGCGACTAAATTGTCTCTCTAGTGACGGTAGATTATCTGTAACCAGTCTTTAGACGACTGTCGCACTACCGAAGCTACGGGTACGCGGTCTGGGTTTCTCGTTACTTCAGTGGAACTCTGTTCTTCAGGTTGGTCGTGTTTTGAGAGGGTGTTGGACGAGAGAGAGGCTGCGGTTACAGACGCCGTCTGCGGTGACTGTCGCTGTCTCATTACTGCTTCTCCACAACAATGGCCGCCAGATATTGACGGTCGTCAGCGGTTCCATAGCGCCCAGGATTCCCACCTCCTTCCTGTCAGCCGGCTTCGGCCGTTCTGGTATCCGGCGAGTTCGGTGTACCATGTGCTTCCCTGCGGGGAAGCTGCAGGTCCCCGTCGACCGTGGAACTCACTGGGAAGTGGGGAGGGAGAAGCGATGGTGTTGGAGAGGTCGCCTGGCGGCTGTTGCACGCGTGGACGCACTCGTCTGTTTACAGACGCTAATCCTTCCTGGAGGCATGCGCCCGGTAAATGGGTCTTCCCCGAATCCACGCGAGCCGGCCTCGTTATGCGAAAACGTAAACCAAGAGCGCTCAGCCCAGCCCGCGGGGTCTGTTTATGTTTATTTTACGTTTGTGCACATGCTAATAGAGCACCTTCGCGTGGCTGGCTCTGGGCTCTACGTTCCGTCTCGTTTCCCAGCTTAGAATGGCGGGCAGTTTCCAGACGGAGATCTCCTACATTCTCAGCCTGGTGGGAGTTATAATCGCGTTGATGATTTCCCATCGAACCGTAACCCACAACCCTAAGACTACCAAAACAGCATAAATATCTTGCGGAGTAATAGTATAAAGAACGCCCCAACTTCAAAACTGAATTTTTATCAAAACAACGTACAAACTTAGCTGACCAATCAAATAGACGTACAAACTTTGACGCTTGTTTACCAAGACCAGCACGAACTACATTTACGCATTACGCTGTGAGACGATTTCTGCGCGTTCGTACTCTACCATGACGATGGCCTTCATGTTCAGTCTGGTTTTAGCGCCATTCCAACGAATTCAGGATAAGTCTTAGTTAGACATACTCTTTTAGGTGGTGATTCCTGACAAAATATGACTAAAACATATAGCATCTTATGGCCTAAGTTATTAATAAGGGAGGTATAGACCCATAAAGTAATTCGTTTGGAAATGCTTATGTGTACGTAAACAAGAAACAAAGTGATATTATTAATGACTCATTTTCGTACAAAGTTTAGTAAACGAAGGTGACATTTTGTACAAAGTTTAGTGAACGAAGATGGTAAAGTGTTTGTTTGCATTTTGTAAAACCGTCCCTTTAACAACAATAATAAACATGTACAGGCGTCATTGTAATTGTTCTAAAAGGGGTAATCGTGCATTTTAATCAACATTTTTTGATACATTAAGCAACGATAGGTTGCCAAAACATGAAGGCCGACTTAGTGCGACTCTCTTAGGGCATTGGTTCTCGTTGAAATTTATTTTTTTGTCTTTTCAAACGTTCATTAATAACGCATGTAGCTATAATGCAACACGTGTAACGTACAATAGGCGGTTTATCTACTACACTGGCGCTGTTCTCTGCACATTTGTTCCATTGGCATTTAGGCCGTGCAAGTTATGCCAACTATCACACATTCACTGAGTAACAACTGGAAAATAATTTCAATAAAAATGACACAAAAATACTCAAATAACATTGTAAATTGTTAAGTTGATAAGATGTGCTGATCTTAAAATCGCCACTAGTATAATATTAAGGGATATGGAAAGGTACGATGTCGAGTGGACAGAAATACTCAATCGTCAATAAAATATTAACTACTCATCAATATTTTGAAAATAATTTCCGCAAACCTCTCGCACAGAGATTTTCGGATAGTAAAATTATTTTCAAAGCAAAACGCGAGTATTCTTAGTATTAGATTATTATAGAGGCCTAGATATTATCATATAAAAATTATAAATATTACAGTTTTCCATTTTTGTATACTTTATGGTTTCTAGCCCTTTATTATTCTAAATCCAGTTTTTAATTTTAACTCGAAAGTAAAGCATATTACCGCATAATGCTATGCAAATAAACGTCCGCTGATAAAATATCTACTCAGAAAAAAATCTCATCTAATTTTGATAAGTAGTTCAGAATTTATTGATGATTGAGTATCCCAGATGTCCGCTTCGACATCGTACATTCCCATACCCTATAATGTTAATTGTTCACAGATAGTGTTACACAGATGCTTAGGGAAACGGCCTGGGATGTCGGCGCACAACTGGCAGTATCGTCAGGTTCTACCCAGCATGTTCAGTTTGTTCCGAGTTACAGTACGTCAGTACTTTAGTATCTACATTTATGAAAATATGATGTCTTAGATTATAATAAATAATAAATAAATATCGTACCCTGGATGCAGACTTAGGACTGGACGCCCGTAATCAAATGCTTGCCCTGGAGGATAACATGAGATGACGCCCAACACTGAAGAGGCGCCAGAATGAGCAGGGCGAATGAAACTGAAGTACCCGGAGAAACCCACCAACCAGCAGCATCTTCCGGCACGATTCCCAAATGAAAAAATGCAGGGACCAGCACCACACGAGATCGAGCCCAGATCGCCTTGGTGAGAGGCGAGTGATCTGACAACCACCGCGACAATTCATAATATTGTACTCTCCTCCTTAATTACTATAATGCATTGTAACCGTTTTTGTATTCAGAGAACCTACCATAACTACAGACCGGAAAAATTTGCGGTTTCACTAGCCTGCAAGAATATTATTGTGAACTGAAGTAGACAACAGATGATCATTAGCTGCTTGCTGTTAAAGTGATACAGGTCTGCATTAGTTATACTTTCATTACTGGCTCAGATACTTCCAGGAAGTGTTGAATAAGTCAAAGGCCAAATGTAAAAGTGACTCCAACTTACAGTTGTTGGAATTATAGTTTGATGCCCAAAAGAAAACGAGAATTTTGCAGGTCTCTAACCATAACTGTTAAAGTCATAACACCAAATAAAATCTTTAATAAATCCTTCCACGTTAATAACTTATAACACTGGTTGTCTCAGATTATGAAGATGCGGTCTCACACTACACCTGTAAAGCGTGTCTTTGGCCAAAAAGAAAGCACAATGATAATCGCAATTTAATGTACATTAAATGAGTGAGAGATTTTTGGTCAGCGCTTAACATTGAGGTCTTTAGCGCTGGTTAAGGGTGACATGAGGTGAGTATGGAGCAGCACCGGAATGAAAGGGCGGGGGAAACGGGAAATCCCCGAGAAAACCCGCCGACCAACAATATCGTCCAGCACGATTCCCACATGCGAAAATCCTGGGACCGACCCCGCCGGAAATCGAACCCGGATCGCCTTGGTGGGAGTCTAGTGGTCTGAACAATTGGCCACCGCGGCCCTAATATCCGTTGAGAAATACATGCAATGCGCTGCGGCTGATCTTAGAATGACTGTGCACCAACAGGCTTGCTAACAACCCTGCAGGGACTGGTCGGATTGTATTGGTCGCATAGCGGTGCTGCTCCCACAACAACATAACTACCCATGTTCACAGTGCCACACATATCTTCCAGTGAAGTCCATTCACGTATGTGGTTCTGTTAACACCACGCGGTTACTAGGATTTACTTTCGCCACTCCCCTATCCCTTCCACCAACACGGCCGGAGTACTGCCACAGCAGGTGATCCCATGGTATTAGGGACAACACCACGTAAGCCGCGGAGCTGAAATATGCGCGCAGCTTAGTCGTTAACATGACTGTTCGCATACATGCGGCTCGCGTTAAACAGGCCTGACCACTTTTTAAATAAAACGTCTAAAAAATTAAATTGGCCCATTACAGCATTCAACATAAACAATGATTCCCTCGCCACTTGTACGATTGGACGCGAGCTAACAAATTTAGTTATACGTGTTTCGTGATTTACATACAGTGCAAACAATCTTGAATTACCATCAAATTAAGTCAAATACATTGTATTCTTTATACATTTTAAACGCTTTATAGCAACTAATTTAAGTTTCCACCGACCGCGCAGTAAAATATGTCAAATGCGAGTAGAGATTATAATGACTCCCATATTATAAAATATGTATCTGTATACAAACACACACACACACATTTACCTTTCCAGTCTCCTACACTTGGCTTTGCACTACGATTATAAATTCCACAGATTCCAACGAGAGACAGCGTTGAATATGTTGCCAAACAAAATAAGAAATTTGGTATTTTGAAGGCGACTAAAGCTACGAGCGGTTCTGCACAGTTAATGTAAATATTTCAATTTAGCCTCGCAGGTAAAATTAAATTTTAAGGTCCATGGCGCATTATCCATGGAATTATTCTATTTTAAGTTTAGTCAGCACTAATAGCTAACTAAATAATGTGAAATAGGCACATAATATTAACTATCGACGCGCAAATAAGCTAACTGACTGAAAATACAAATTAAGCGGTCCTTTAAAAACATGTTTACTTTACCGAGAACCACATATAATTATAAAATAAAAAATTAACAACACACACTGCAAATTCTAAATTTAAAAAAATTAATACATTTTTTTCAGACTTTGCTTACTCGGTATAGTCTATTCACGGTAAAGCTTTTGAAAACTTCAACGTCAATATTATTTATAATAATAATTTGTGTACTTTGTAGTGGTCTCAGTGTTATTAAATTCAATGGCCATGTTTATAACTTACACTTACTTACTGTATTTTTATTAACATTTGGAAGAGGGCTGATTATGAATGCCTCTTAGTTCTTTACCGCACCGCAGCAACAGTGAATTCAAATCTCGAGTACATATGCTTCTACAAACACGGTAGAAACAGCTTCTGCGCCCGGTATCACCCACGAAAATAAATGGCCCGTAATAAAATAACACTCTCTGGTATACAGCTTTTCTGAGGATTATAATATATATTTATATATACATAAATATTATATATTTATAAATTATATATACATATATATACAGAGAGAGAGAGACAGAAAGAGAGAGATAGCCAGCATGCAGTAGCACAGAAATATCCAAGATTAATAAAAGTAACCTTAGTAATGCATAAGCAATAAAATGAGGAATCACACTTTGCCACCAAAATGCCGAATATAATCACCAATAGGATGTACAATTAATTTTGATCTCAACGAGCTTCACTAACCCAACATTTCCACACGAAACTCACTCTGCAAAACTGGTTGCACTTGCTATTTGCAGTACGTGTTTAGTTAGCAATTAGCGCATTTCGGAACGTTCTTTCCCGTTCATACAGTATAACTAGTTTTCGTTTAGTAGAAATGTAGGCCATGGGGATTTTTTAACACATTAACTAAAAATACTAAACCTAAATAGTTGCTCTTTGCACTCTCTTATAACTGTAACTTTGTGATACGGGTCCTCCCTATATAGGTTGCGTTTGTGTGTGTGAGCCAGAAAAACGACGGGATGGTAAGGCTGCCACTGACCGGCGAATATAATGGATTATGGCTTCTCCACGCAAGCCACTTAACTGGCGTGTAGGGCTATTATACTTTTTCCTATGGGACTAAGCGGTGACCACATTTTATCTGTGGGCAGCATAGTTCAAAGTCTAACGCTCGTTTGTATAGCTGTGTTTTTCGAATCTGGTTGTTGTTTTTCCAGATACGACAGTCTGGAAAAGCCATTTTTGTCCATTTTTAGTGGCCCGAAAATAATGTTTCTAGTAAACGTGCCGAATTTTAAAAAACTACAGTGACGTAGTTTAAAGTGTGTATTCTTTTCATTGATATTCAACTATATCGTTCATTAGATAGTTTAGTAAAAAAAAAAGTAGTTGTGACTCGATACGAAGCATTCAAAGCGCAGGTAGGGAATTCCAACAATATACAGGATTTTTTTAATACTCTGCATGTGTATTCCTCGTGAAAAAAAAATATAAAAACATATTACGCCTTACCGCCTGTGCATCCTAAGTGCATTACATCTTTTTTTTTTAAAGTATAACCAGTTACTCTCGCATTTTATAAAATAAATTTACAAAATAACCGCAACACTCTGGTAAACGATTAAATGTAAAAAAAATGTCTTGTGTCATTTTTGCCATAACCTCAACAACAATAGTTGCATAATAAACGCCGAAATAAGACAACCAGGAAATACCGTGACATAGTTTGTACACAAAGCACAGTTTTGCCAGAAGTAATTTTTTTTGTTAATATTTAACATCAAAGAACCCGTATAACTGCATCCATTCAATCATCTACCAGAGTCTTGCAGTTATTTTGTACATACTTTTGCAAAATCTGCAAGCTAATGTTTAAACTTCATATAGATATAACTTCCTCGGAATGCACTTTAGGTGGTAAGTGATGCTGTATGTCCGTCTTATATTTTCGTGAGGAATACGTTTCCGCAGTATGTCCCTCTGTTCAAGAAACATACTGTACATTTCTTAGTTTCTAACTAACAGCAAACAGCCAGAAGCCAGATTATGCACAATACATTGACACGAGAATAGCTTCATGACAACTACATCTTGAGGTGTTACAAGGTGTTTCTGATCGCAAGAAACTCCACAGTTCTGGGTGCTACAAAGGAAGTGACACTCACGCTGATCTGACACCAGCTGTCGTATCTCAAGAGTGTGTTTTGATTGCCCCCGTCCTCATGTAGAGCGCACTGAATGTAAACATCCGCGCGAGTTATTACAAACGTAGATGCAGTTGACTGCCGCGATGTATTAATTCGTCGCAGTACCGAGCGCGATCACCGTTATTCCTACGAACTAGCTGACTGTCGAAACTTCTGATAGGATTGGATATTTTGGAATGAGCTTTATCTGGTAGTAAAGTACTCTGCCTTCTGGCACCATCACAAATATATGTATCGAAGATGAGGCGTGGCTCGACAAGACAATGAGTGTTGCAGTCCAGCGAGGAGTGGAGAAGCCGCCACAAGTTGGCATCTGTAAGAGCTTTGGAGAGGATGAAAAGTATTATAATTTTGTTATTTATACCAAACGCTGCCTAACTTTATTAATTAAAAGTAATGTGTTTTCCAAAATAATTTTAAAATTTTAAGTTCAATATTAAAAATGTAATAACATGTTAAAATAGTAATTATAGTATTACCTGTTATAAATTATAACACCTATAATAAGCATTCAAATGGAATAAATTACACCGATATTCTTCAAGAGTCTTTTTAAAATAAATGTGTGTGTGTATTTGCATGTATGTGTTACCACAAATGTATCCTGAAGTGCCTTAGAAGTTTTACTTAAAGTTATTTAATTTTACGGTGCGAGCAGAGAATTTGTAATTACCGTAAGGTGAGGATACTGTAACTTTACACCACTATTTTTTGTTTAAATTAAATGTTTCAAGCTTTCTTTAACATACAAATTTCTCCATTCACAGCAGAACGTAAAGGGTTTCTTGAAATTTTCATTTGAATTGAAATTAATTAGGTGGTGCAAAGTTACCAAGGCAGGGGCAAAGTGTCCTCACTTTACTGTATGCGACTTTGCTCTGATTATACGTGCAAAGGGAACGTCATGTCATTTAATGTGTAAACGTTCAGAAGTGTTTATTACAAATGTAAAGTAACAGTGTTTTTCTCCCCAGTGTACTTAACGAAGACATAAGGTCGAGTGCGGAATGTCTTCTCCAGAGAAGACGACACTTGCGGTTGAGGCACGTCCCTGGAGTGCAGACCACAAAGGACCTGGAGCTGCCTCCAGCAGTGTAATACCGCTCCCCCCTCCCCTTCCCCAAACAACACGGAGACCACACACCCCGTGACGTCACTTGTTCCAGTACAAGAAGTGCTTCCCTGGTGGCTGCGACGAGCTGACAGGAACTGCTACACAGGCGGGACAGCTTCAGAGGAGTCTTATAGGTCGTTCGGAATGAAGTGAGCACTAAAAATTTAACACGCGAAAAATTTCACTAGCCGTTACTACATATAATTCAATATTAACTATATTTAGCAGCGAAAATACGCAACATAGTTACGTGTATTTTCTGATTTAAATTGAACACCACTGTAACAAAATCAACCGACATTGACGTTAAGTGTACATTGTATAATTAATAGGTATAGGCCTTCTGTTTTTATCAAACTGTACTGATTCATACTGACTTCAGCTTTTATTTTACATGCGCAAGCATGCAGTGACGTGTCCAAGGAGGTTAGATATTTCCCGACGTCAGTTGTTACGCGCGGAAAGATACGAATTTGCTGTAAATAAAACTTGAGCGGGTATTCTTTTAGTGCTCACTTTATCCTGAACCGCCTATAGCAGGACATGTTTTCCGTGGAACCAATGTTTACGTTTATACACATACCCTAAATAACTCTTCTAGGTGAATATTCTTTCTAGGGACGGTAAAAACTACATCCGTATACGCCACTTTTTTTTACTTTGGTCCTATCGTGTCATTGGTGGGTGGAGAAATACTGAAAAGGGCAACAAAAAAACATTTTTGGGCATAGTCACTCGGTCTCTTGGACGCAAGGAAAATAATACATCCTGGTGCTTGTAATTCGCTCCTTTGTCTTTTCACACATGTAATAATAACATGTTGTTACTAGTCTAATTTGCGTATTACTGGGCTACAACGACTACGATCGGCCGCGAGCTGTTAGGGCCGAGTATTACTCGTTCATATCTTGCCTCGTAGCTTTTATGCACTACTGGCACCTGCCTTCCCCTTGAGAACTCCTCTTCAGACAACGCCTTCAACAATTCTGAATACCAAGCATGCCGACAATGTGTAACAGGGCGTGGTATAGGCTGTTCTCGATAAAGTGAGCACTCAAGAAAGCATTGCTAAAACTATATTTTCAGCCAATTCGCTATATATCCCCGCGTAACGGCTAACGATGGGAAACGTCTAAGCTCTTTCACGTCACTTGATGTTTGCACGAATAAGATAAATTCTGTAGTCAGTATAAATCTATATAGTTTGATTTTAAAAATTATTAATTATATAACATACAATTATGTCGTTTTCGGTTGCTTTTCTTTCAGTATTGCTCTATTTAAATAGGAAAACACATGGAACTATACTGTGTTATTTCGCTGCCAACCATACAAGTTTAAAAGCTACTAGAGTTAACATTGAATTATATGCAGTAACCGCTAGTGATATTTTCCAAAGGTTAAATTTTTAGTGCTCACTTCATACCGAACGACTTTTACGTAA
>PNEQ01052265.1:15000-27487 GCA_003012365.1 Medauroidea extradentata
CGTTCACGTGGTGCTTTGCTTTACTTCCACTTCACTATTTTAGTCTCTTACCTTTAACTGAATTTTCCTGTAGGCTAAGGTTCTTACGACACACGTTGTAGCATCTGTCGGCAGTACTCGAGATTTGAAGGTACTAGTTTTAGCGGCGTACATATGAGAGTCCCAGGTAGAATATCTTGAAGGGAGGGGAAGGTAAGAAAATCCTAAAGCACTTTCACCTAAATAATATTCTTACACGAAGTACGAGGCTGTGAGTGGCGTGGTTGTAAAATACGGCTAGTGAAGAAACGGATGATGGTTCTGTGATGGATCCCGCAGGAAAATTCACAGTAAGTAAAATTTATACATCCACACACACACACGCGTTCGTATATTGCGAAATAAGTCTGTACGTAATCCAGCAATTTTTTTGCCTGAAAAAAATAGGCTATAAAAATGCATTACATATTGGCTTTGTTATTGTAAAAAAAAACGTACATATTTACGTAACTAGATTAAATCCTATTGATGAGATACCTTATCTGCAGACAAAAAAATTTTTGGTTGATTTAATTGTTAAACGCTTGTTTGGTTGTATTCAAACCTATACATGGTTAACTACAAACGCTTTTTCTCTGTAGAATCAAATGTTTTTCTCTTGGTAGGTTATGTGCGGAAAAAGTAGGAAGGGATGGTTTATTGCAGGAAAGAGGGCGTGCTGAGAAGCAAACACGTGCGTAGGTACGGGTAGCGACCGAAAGCGACAAACATCACGTCAGAGCGATGGCGCCGAAGTGTAAGAGACGCATCTATCAGGGGCGAGTTCCTAGCATTTCATTCCTCCTCCTCGACCTTTCCCTTTATCCCCTCCTTCTGTAGACTGCGTCATCTCGTCGCGTTTAACTCGAGAGTCTAGGGCTGCAGCCTCACTTGCCGTCTGTCCCGGCCACAGGGCCACCCACTCCTTAAAACAATCCGGGTTCGATACCCGGCGGGGTCGGTCCCCGAATTTTCGCATGTGTTATTCGTGCCAGATGATGGCGCCGCTGGTCGGCGGCTTTTCTCGGGGATCTCCCCCCTCCCCAAAAAAAAATTCATACCGGCGCTGCTCCATACATTATATCATTCCTCACCAGCGCTAGAGACCTCGACGTTGAACACCGACCAAAATCTCTTCACTTACACTCCTTAAAAACAATTCACTCCTCTTAATGCTATGTTTCAGTCACCGTATCGAATTTTATTATTTTTCGATTTTTTTTAATTCTAAGAAGAAAAATGTTAAATATGCGATTACACCTAAAATTCTACTTAGATTTCGCTGCAGTACAGTCCTTGCGATTTAGCTCTTGACATATAATTACGCCACAAAGTGTGTGGCAAATTTTTTTACATTCATAATTTGCCCGAAAAATTGTGACTAAACTATACATTACTAGCTCTATTGCCATGCTTGTGTTGTAGCTCAAGTTAAATAGAATTTACTGTGTAATCGCCGACTTAACATTTAGTTGTAACTGGCGCATGCATGGGCTGAGCTGTAGCGAAGTACGAAAAAGTATTTTTCTTGTATGGCTACTAAACGTATTTACAATGCGCTCATCTACGAGATAAAAAGTCATACTTCACAATCTATGTCTCTGTAGTCTTAAATATACCGTCCGAATGTAGCAAATATGACAGCCAGCTCCTCAAAAGTGGTAAAAATTTATTTTTGACATTGCCATGATCGTAAAACAAAACGATACCTGTTTTGGGCTTTAACACATACTTTCTATAAATAAAAGAATAGAGTAACCGATTAAAGTCTCATTGAAAAACATTTTCTACGAAAGTTCTAAATAGCCTACTAGTTTAGTACTGTGCGCCTAGAGGCCGCAGCTGTGTATAAACCTCTCATTGGAGTCGATTTAGCGCCTTCCATGTCTCTATGTCTCAAACGAAAAAAAAAAAAAAAAGCTAAGGTCCAAATAACTCTTTAAGTGGGAGTGTGAGACAGTGAAATTTATTTTCAGTTTTTCAACCACAACATTTATTCAAATTGTACAATCAAAATTTTTCTCTTTGACAAAGGATAGGATATATTCTTGGTTAACTGCTTGACAATAATAATAACAATGAAATCTTCCATTAATTTGTCATGCAGAATCATTGCAAGAGAATTACAGGTTAGCTTTCAAGACCTCTCTTGCAATGATGCTGCATGGCAAATTAATTAAAGATTCCATTATTATTGTCAAGCAGTTAACCAAGAATATATCCTATGCTTTGTCAAAAACAAAATTTTTATAATTCAATTTGAATAAATGCAACGGCTCAAAATCTGAAAATACAATAAAATTGTCAATTATCTGGACGGATGTTTCCGCCACAGCCCGGAAGATAAACAGCTAACCGTATGAGTCCGGCGAGGCACATACTAGGCCCATTCTCTACGAGACGAGCTCCGCTTATCCCTGATTTGTGCAACGATCATACGTCCATATGTTGCTCGCAATAACATTAGCACATTTTATAGTGACCGCCAACCCAGGCCGTAGAACCGTGTACAGAGATTCGGTCGTTACCATATTATTCGAAAACAGCTCAACGCCCATAAGTGATTTCCGCTTAGGAATAGCATTCAAAGTACGTTATACGCGTATGTGCCCATTTCAGGTCCACAATGCATCTCTAAATGTATTTCTACGCAGCCGAAAATGGCGAAAATCTTTTAAATGTCTGGATGTCTACAATTCACCTATATGTTTAGTACGACGTTACAGAATGTTAGCATCACCTCTGAATGTCACACAGAGGCGAGTTGTCGGCGAAAATATTGCATGTCAGTTCAGTGACTTGAGCCTAGAGGCTAAATAGAGGCGTAATGCTCGTGCTGTCTCGACCTTACCATTTTCCCGCTTCTAGGCCTCGAACACGCAAAATACGTTCACCCAGTCGGGCCACCTTAATGCCCTTCTTAATTGTTCAACTTAATGTTATCTTTATTCTTCTGCCACTCGTGTCTGCATAAATACTGCCCGTAGCTAGTAAATACTCTGCATATTATAAATCACGACTCACAAAATTTGAGACACGGTTGGAGTATCGGCTAGGCGCTCTCTACACACCAAGCGATCCGGGTTTTTATTCCCTGCGAGGTCGCCCCAGCTTGTAGGAATCATGTCGGACGATGTTTGTCGGCGGGTTACCTAGTGTATCTCCTGTTTCCCCCGCCTTTTCATTCCGGCCCTGCTCCATACTCACCTCGCGTCATCCCTCACCAGTACTGAAAACATTGCCGTTTAACTCTGACCAAAATATGCCTGCTTCCTTAGACAACAATTAACAACTTATAAAGAATTATAACTTAATTTTTGGTTACAACGTCTGTTTTGAGGACTTCAAAACTACTCACTTTACCGTGTAGAGCCTATACGTATTTCTGTACATGACCATGTAGTAGAAGAACAGCAGGTCTGAACACTGCCGCTAAAATTTAGCGCCCTTACGAACTAAAATTAAATTTAAAGCCACAAGTATTTGAAATTTAATATAGAAACTACAAACCATCAATATTGGATAATGATGTTTACCAGCTTTATGTGCAAACATTTACCCAGAACGACGGATTTATTAAGCGTGATCTCATGCGCTGCAATTAAATGCACTGTGCGAAATTTCGATGTCATAGAAATTATTCTTCAGAAATACGTTACTGGTGAAATATTTCTGCTCAGAATGTCGGCAAAAAACATTGTCTATGATTGCAGTTTTTTTTTTTTACTGTCTTCGAGAAACCTACAATATTAAACTGATGCTTTCAGAGCTCAATTACATACCGTGCTCTCCTAACCGTCGCCGCTACCAGTACAATTGTGATATTTTAACAATATTGCAGCCGGCATATTGACCAGGAAGCTAAAATTAGCTCATTACGAAGCCGCTAATAGGACAATGATTACATTTACTGTTATAATAATGTTCACGCATCATCACTGTGCTGGTAGAATTGACTGTTTTCACAAGGTAAATTAGTTACTAAACTGATCAACACGATAATTTTTCTGCTAATGTCCAGATATATACTTTTCAAGCCGTAGTTTCAACCCTTGTTTTATAAATTCATTTGCTAAAGCAAGTGTAAGCAAGATATATTTACATTTCTTTATTTATTTGTATGTAGGTGTATGTGAAATAACACATAATTATAATATATTTGAAATTTTAAGTTCATCTTAACAGCACAAAGCCTACGTATAAAATCATTACATATAAGGGAAAAAATTAAGGAAAAATATACCAAGACACCTGTATTGATAAACCTTTCTAGTATTGGCCTAGAGTAATTTCTGAAAACCGTGGATAGCTGAAATCAGAATTTCCGGCGCGGGAATCGAACATGGATCCTTCCGAACGCATGGCGAGTGTTTAATCACTGCTACGTCTCGCTCTGGGTGAGATATTTTGTGAATGTATTTAAGCGTAAATGAAACAAAAGCACAGTGCAAACATTCATAACCATATATTATCCCGAAAGTACGTATGTGATTTAACACACTTTCTAAATAAACTACATCTGTTATAAACATGAAACTCATATTAAATTAAATAAATGGGAAGCATACTTAAACTGTTATGTTTCGTTGTAGTCAGTAATAAAAAATAAACAGATATTTCACTTTATTCTACAGTCAGATCTTTTAAGATTTCTCCTAAATGTTAAGTACTTGATTTATTAATTTAATATTGATTTATACCATTATGATGACAGTCTCAGTCAGTATCTCTCTTTCTCCTTCTCTCTCTCCCTCTCTCTTTCTCGTGCCACAAACTAAAATTCACGACCTGGAGCTGTACAATGAGCAAATGGCCTCGTTCCCTAATTTTTTTCAACCATTCATCAAAAAACAGAAAGTTCTATTACCATTCCAGAGGTAGACTGACACACCACTCTTAATTTTATTTTTGCTGTGTATGTGGCAAAGAGAAAATATTTTGAGACGTCACAGCACTGCATCCCACTTGTCGCTAGTTCACGTCCACATATCAGCGAACACAGCAATATGGATAAAAAAAGTAGTTCGGCTGTAAATTACGAGAAGAAAAATGCGAAATCGGCTATTTATAGAGTGAATTTTATTTACCTGGCGCTACATTACAAGCACTGCAGTTGAACTGTTAACGCATAATTCGGCTGCAGTCAAACCTGCAAATATGGAATATATAAAAATATTCTCGACTGACTGCGGCCTGAATATACTTTAAAATGTCAACTGCGATGATTGTGCTGTAGCACGAGGTAAATGTCGTACGCGCTATAATAGAAGGCTTCACATTTTTCTTCTCGTAACTTCAAGAAAGCAAAAAATAAAATAATTCAATAATGTGTCTGATGAGGAGCCGTAAGGGGTCTCACTAGCTGTGCTTCAAACGCAATTGCAGTGAGTTACGGCTATTATTTTTTGACGAAACTATTTAACGCGCATTATATTTGTTTACCTACGAAAAGAACACACATTTTAAACTATGTCGCTATAGGTTTAAAAAATTCGGTACGTTAATTAGAAACATCGTTTTAGGGTACCTCAAAATGACCAAAAAAATGGGTTTCCCAGACTACCGTATATGTAGAAATAATAACCGGATTCTAAAAACACAACTATAGAAACAAGCGTTATACTTTGAACTATGCTGGCAACAACTAAAATAATGTTGTCACCCCTTATAGTCCCATAGGAAAAAGGATGATTGATAGTAAAGCACTGCACGCCATTGAGTGGCTTGCACAGAGAGGCGATAATACATTCCTGACGTCGGTTAGCGGCACCCTTACCGCTCCTGCCTCACACGCACAGCCTATGTAGGAAGGTCCCTTTAAATAAATATCTGCGCATCTGTTCTGCACAGGCCTCATTTCCCTTCTTTTCCCACGTCCCCTGTGACAAATACCTTACTTTAAATTAGTTTACATTGGCTAATATTAGTTCAGATTAGTTTTGAAACGTTACAAATAATTTTAAACTTTAATTCAATTTTTTTTTAGGTTAGGGATATACAATAAAATAAATACGTAAAAACCAGCGCAGAACGGTCTGTGCGCAGTTCAAACCAACCAATAGGGAGAAGGGTAACAGAGCCAACAGCAGCCTTATGTCACAAAAGAGGGTAGGAATCAATCTGGACGAGAACCGAATGAGACGACGAACAGGACAAGACCCGAACACGTGACGCGAGTGAAGGGCGGGAGAAGAGAGACAAGAGAGAAAAATAACGTACATCTGGGATAGGAAGAGCTTTATTCCGTGGCGCGCACTGGAGGAACGAGACGAGAAAACTGCCGTCAAATGTGCATTTGCAGGACAAGAGTGCGAGGCAAGCAGACCCAACAACGCACACTCGCGCGGTCGATCCAGCAATATCGCAACCCACACTTCCAACAATCTAGCCGACACGGCCAGAAGAAAAAAAACCGCTCGCGCCAGCAGCGGCGACGAGAGAGAGACTGCTGTAACCGCCATATTGTCGGGATATTTCAGCGCGGCCAGTGTGTATTTTGTCCCTCTCTCACCGCATGTCGCCGCTAAATGCTGAATTGTGGTTACCACTGGAAAAAAAAAATATATATATATATATATATATATGCACAGTCCGGAAGAGTTTTTTGCACCACAACCGTTTAAAGAGGCAACACGGATAAATTTATGAAATCCTTGATTTGACTTGATTGACTATTGTCTACAAGCCACCATGCGAGATTGCTAGTGTACTCCACACATACCAGGGTCGCACGCCGGTCCAGAACTGTAAAAGTCGATCTTCAAAACGACCACTTAGGTAGGGTTAACTTTCGAACTCCTCGGAAACGGTGTGGCATCTCTAAAGGAGTCCTTCAAACTTCGACGCAGGAAGCATTAAATGACAGTGACACTTGAACACAACTAAAATGTAATGAGAGGAACCTGCCGCTATTTAGTCAGCTGTTCATTTAGCTACAGTAAAAGTCATCTTTGTTATATTTATTAAAAATTCTTTAATATATTTATATTTAACTATACCCAATGGTGTATATAACTGGTTGCAATGACTTTATAAAAGATAACATTTATTTTTCTTGGTTAGTAAATTTAAGTCTTAGTTTCTTTCAAACATTTGTACACTTTTTTTACAATAAATACGGTACGTAACCTAGGTTACACGATTCATTTCAAAATAATATAGTGTAGGCCTAATACTATAATACAGGAATAATTAAGAAAATTTGAAGCGTCACCAGAGAACGCGGATTTTGCACTATAGAAGTAACGCAAATGATGTTCCGTACACAGTAAAGAAAGCTGATCTTCCTCCGTGAAAAAGTTTAGACCAGTGAAGAGTTTATCGACGGTCAGTAAAACACTGACACAAAGTAAATAAGCACAATAAAGAAACGTTCCTATAACATTATAAAAAAACAACCAATTGACTAAATTACTAAGTACAGATTCAATTTCCTCTACGTTAAGTTACAGTTATTACTCAAACGTGGCAATCAAATTACAAATGTAATTAAAAGTCGGGTTAAATGATTTCCACGGCATTCATTTGATTAAAAGTCCGCTCAGTAGGCCGGGATTAATGAAAACCATTTGAAGGAAAAAATTTCCGGTAGTAACAGAAAAAACTTCACCCATTTGCAAATTGCAAATAAGTATTTGAATGTAAATGTTAATCACGCGGTTTTGATATTGCTAAACTGATTTAAAAATTCAAATTCCATGTCATTCGATTCAAGAGTGGTTGACAATTGTATACTCAATTTCAAATTGCCGTATTTGACTTGTTGTAACGAAATTGTTTTAATTCAGCTCACGCATTATCAAGAAAGGAAATGTTTCCAGTAATAATAAAAAACAGAGATAAAGTTCAGCGAATTGATGGAAGAACGTTTTATCAAAAGAGTGTGCATGTCTTGGTTTAAATCATTTACGTTACGTAGGGCCTATCCGAGCGAGAAGGCTCAACGGATGCCGACCCCCGTAGCTCAGTTGGTTGAGAGACCGACTTAGAAACGAGGGGTTCTGGGTTCGATTACCAGGTCTGGCTGGGTGTAAAATTTGTTTTTGTCCGTTCGAGTCATTTCAATTGTACGAGTTAACAAAACTGTCACAACTGGGGAATTGTCTAATAATAAAGCTGTAAAGGTGGGGTGCTTGGCTCGTTGTTGAGACCTCACCAAGGAGCCTAACATAAAAAAACCGGTAACACGTTAAAACTCGCTTTCGGAAGGACCCGGGTTCGATCGCCGGCTCCGACCATCCTGATTTCGGTTCTCAATGGTTTCCCGAAATCGATTCTGGCTAATTCTGGGGTGGTTCAGTACCTGTGCGACTACCGACATTTTAAATCATCTCGGTTTTCATTTTTTTCAACCCCTCAAAACTACAGTTATATTTAGTATCAAAAATCACTCGAACATATCATAGCATAGTTTTTTCTCCCTACACTTTTATTCATGCTGAGACATTCTCCTCTTTTCAACACGGAAAATAGTTTTTGTGTTAAAACGATATAATTAAAAATGACTGAGCAACGCCGGATATAATTTGACGTAAGAACTAGTCCTTCCTCAGGCCACAGTTTTCAGGCAGGCAACGAAGACCATGGCCGATTCCTTTCCTAGGTCCTGTCGTTGTGTTAATTTGTGTGTCACCTTTTCTAATGACCTCGTATGTCACCCAGGTATATGTAGGGCTAGGAATATTTCGCGATTTCATTAACCAACATGTTAGAATCCATTATCGTGTGTACACCGAAGCCCTACCATTTGCCAATTACCTGCTACTCATTCAGACAGCAGACAATGAACGAATGGACGGGATTTGAATATGCATAGGACATTAGATTCTAGCATGCAGGTCATTGAACTCGCGAAAAAATTTTTATCCCTATGTATAGTCAGTGTTCAGTGACAAAATTGCATAATTTAACTTTAAGACATAGTGTTTGTTTTATAAACGTTAAGTGTGCCTACATTTTACACTTATAGCACCTTTTTAGCTCTCACAGTTTTGCCATAGTGGCATGTCAAAGTCGGAATTAGCAAGTTACGGGAACATAGAAATAAGAAAATCCAAGTGTCTTACTCGTATTAAATAATTTACACAGAAATTAGATATTACAGGACATGTGCTAAAATATTTAAAAATACACAATAAAATTCCTTCGTACTTTTTTTTAAAATTTGAAAATGATGACAATTTACTTAATTTACGGCAAATTAAAAAAAAAAGACAGGACTTTCTTGTGTGTTTTTAAATATCTGAGCACATGACCCATAATATCTCATTTCTGTATAAATTATTTCATTTGAGTAAGACACTTGGATTTTGTTATTCCTATGTTCCCGTAACTTGCTAATTCTGACCTTGACATGACTCTGAGAAAACTATGACAGCTAAAAAAAATAAAATAAAAAATACAAGTGGAAAATGTAGTCACAAGCAGCGTCTGGAAAACGAACACTATGTCACACAAATATAAAATAATGCATTTTTGCCACATGAACACCCTTAAGGGCACCGCCTACCTGTATGTTAAACGCTAAGAAGCGACTGAGACATAAGGACGACCTGGAAGCTCGCATCAAACGCTACAATGAGCCAAGTGCTGAATTAACGAGCAAGATTCCCGCTGTTCCATTTTTACTGTTGGTCACTAAGCGGTGACCACGTGATTGTATTGGTGGAAAGTCTGTGGCGAAGTACAGTGTACTTTTCTATCTGGATTGCGCATGCATCCGATTAGTACGTTTTGAAGTAGGGCAGGCTGATAGGGCCGCTTTTAAGTATGTTGGGCAGCTTAGAAACATTGATCTTAATGCTGAGCATGGTGTCTTAACAACGACGTCCCGTATTTGTCCGAAGTGTGTTTTAATATCAAACATTGGCTCAATAGGCACGTGTGGAGTAGTTTCTTTAAAAAACGTATTTCACTACACATTACAATGCATTTAAAGTGCGTGGCATGTAAACTCTATTTCATATAAGCTTGGATAAATTTGACAGCAACTTATGGGCAATAATATTCAGTATTTTGTGATTTGTAGCACATTGCAAGACCTTTTAAACTCTAACATGAGCCTGAGATGTCCATTTCAGCATTTGTACTGCAAAGTTAACATTGTGTAGTGACACAAATAACAAAGTATTGCAAATTATTGTCCATAAGTTGCTGTTAGAACCTGCCCGAACTCTTCACAGTTATCCACTGAGTGGTGGCTAGACACAAGGGTACAGATATCTCTGGTGAAGAGGCAACGTTATCCTCACCTCCCGCCAGGAACACCGCTGTGGCTCGGGAAGATTACGGCCTCGAGGCGCTACTGAACACTCCGGAAGGAAGGAAGAGAAAGTGTTGAGGGTACAGGGGAGTAGGGGAGAACAAGGACGTCCCCGCAGGACACCCCGAGTGTCAGCTTGCCAGGCGAGAAGCAGACGGCTGACGGAAACAAATGGTTCTAGTTCCACGATCCTCCGAGGGCTGGTACGTCGAGGACGGAGTAACAACCTCGCACGCACACACTAATACCGAGACTGTGTCCGCACTGGAACCATCTCCAACTCTGAAAGGAAGGTATTCACGAGGACGATTTTTAAGGCCATGAGCCCTTATTTCCTATATTTTTTTAATGCTAAGACGAGCATATATCACAAAAAAATTTTTGGCAATTTTTATTAAAATGGTATTTTCAATGAGAAGTAATATTTTTCAAGACAAGAAATTATAAAATGTTAAAACAAAAATCATACTAACCAGAATTTCACTACTTACATAATTAGATAAACCACTTACCATATTGAAAACAATAGCTAACACAGAGAAAACGATTTTAAACCAAACTGCCACACAGATTTTCCGATATCTGACATCGTTTAGGTTTAAAATACATAATTATCGCGAAAAAGTAGAAACAAGAAAGCATGGCCTGAACCTTCATATCGTCGGCCTAGAATAAAAACCTCCTAAATTTTTTCTCAAAGCCAATGTGACGTCCTGAGCCTTGTACGACTGTGCGATGGTTGCGCGATGTCACGGTGCTGCTGATCATAGACAAATCAGAGACGTTCAGTCGTGGCGCTCCGAATAGCACTGGCCAATTCAAATAGACATCCACCTGTACCGTAAAATGTGGTGAATAGGACCACAGTGGGATGAATAAGATCAACATCTGAAACAAATTTCTCGCTTTTAACTTTTCTTTTTAAAAATTACGTTTCAAAAATCTACTTGTAAACTGTATTAATTTGCCTATCATGGAAAAAAGTTTGTAAAGCAGATTTTGAACTGATAATTTTGTTCTATATCTTTCGACATTGTTCGCCCCAGTGATCCTCTTCACCACGTTTTACAGAACTGAAAGAAAAGTGTTGGAAATTAATACCATTGCATTAAGACCACGGGGCCACATTTACGCTATTTTATTAAGATATATTTTTTTAAATCCTGAAAGGTAGCTGATATCGAAAAACCTTTAATTAGAAATTATTTCTACTATGTAGTCTAATTGTTTCAAAACATCAGTTTATATAATTTTGGCTAATTATAAGCTTTAACAAAATTTAATTAAGTCAATCACTAGCCAAAATGATGGAAAGTTATGTTTTGAAAAAAAAAAAATAAGCCTTATAGTAAAAATGATTTCCAACATTTATATGTAAGTGTTCTGCGATATTTGCTCCCTTTCAGGATTTAAAAATTAAACTCAGAAAAACTGCATAAAAAGGAACCCATGGTATTAAAGCCTAGCAGACAGTGAACTTCACACGATAAGTCACCATCGCGAACCAAGCATTGTTTTTGTAGGTGTACATGTCCAGTAGCATCCCCGAAGACATCGGCAAACTGCATTATCATATCCTGGGCCAAAAAGCAGCTTATCTCTGAACAGAACACAATAAAAATGCAATATACGCAGTGGCAGTGTATGAAGGGCGAAGGAGCAGGATGTCTCGCAGTCCCGACACGAGCAGGCATTTAGGCGAAGCTGGTACCCGGCCCGCCCGCTACTAGACGGATATTTGTACTGCAGGGCACGGACGAAGGTTAGTAGATGGATTTGGGGGAGGGGTGGGGGTGTTTCTGGGTCAGACACAGCCGCTCCGGAAGTATCGACTGGGACGTCGCGATGTGCAGCTGCGGCTCCTGTCCCCCAGGCCTCGCTGCGGGCCAGCGATATTAGTGCGTGCATGTTGTCCAGGGGCGGGGAAGGCGATGCCCCCTCCACACGAGCGTCTGCGCCGCGTTCACTTTCCCGTTCCTCGGAAATACTCGGGAGCATTCGTTCATCCTCTGCAATTGAGCGTAAGGGCAGCGACAACTATATACACATTTATTGCAGTTTCCTAACCGCACAAAACCGTCATTAGATTCAGCGAACCTTTTTTTTTTGTTTGTCATTTTTGAACTTACCTACATTAACATTAAGCTCAGGGGCGTCATTCAGGAGGGGCAGGGTGAAAATGCCCCCTCCTGGATTTAGAATTTTAAG
>PNEQ01052265.1:27587-69946 GCA_003012365.1 Medauroidea extradentata
TTCCCCCCCCCCCCCCCCCCAGGGCCAAAGAAAAAAGAAAAACCTGATATGACGCCTATGATAAAGATACATACATTTTAAATTTTACACCTCCATTCTTCATTGCAAGACCATTTACCTACATATCTAAAGACACGGTGCCTATTGTGACTCTCACAGGTCTAAACTCTCGCACATGTTTGCTTGCGGTATAGGGGAGACACAATAATCGAGCCAATTATTATAAAAAGTCATGTGAGTGCACAAATTATGTAGTGTGTCAAACAGAATATAACTTATTTCACTACAACTTTTTATTGCTTAGTAAAAATGCTTAATTCAATACACAAAAATCGTAGATTGAAAGACCGAAAATATATCTCGAAGAATCCGTAAAATTGAGCAGACATTTTCCGCCTTGGGACGTAGATTCTAATATTTTAACAAATACGTCATTCAGATTGTAAGGTTAGTTCGTATGGATCACAACTTAAGCAAATTTAAACTTCTAAAAGAAATTAACGAATGACGAACGCCAAATCCCCAGCAAAAATTTAATTGATTGTCATATTAAATTGCTGTCGAACATACAACTGCAAATAGTGCCAAAAATCTAAAGTACAAATCAAAAATATATTGCAGAAGGTTATGAAATTATTAATTATTTTGACGCGAAAACGACGAAAACTGTGAAATATCAGCAAAGTTACGCAGTATTATCGACATTTTTTAGACTCTTAAATATGAAAATTTTCGTTACCGGCGTATCTCTCTGGGATGACACGAATGTTTATTTCACCGTAACTCCCCTCCCCCTCTCTACACACCTCCGTTTTTCTTTTACCAAATAATTACTACCTGAAAGTCAAGTACATTCGTAGTAAAAAAAGCATTTCTTTAACTACTTAATTACCAACATTATTTTAACCTCGCATCACCGTTATTAACATGCTACAATAGTTTACCTAATTCGAATTCTTTCCCAGCGTAAATGTATCTTAAGATAGTTTACTGAATGATTATACTAAACTTAGAAGCAAACTATTTTAGAATATGCAAATTTATTTCTCATTGTTTATTATATTCCCACATCAATTACACAATTAAAATAAATTAAGATTTCTGAAGTATAAACTTAATAGGCTGATACTACATAGTTAGTAATTCATATTTTTAAGAGGCAGTTTATGGCAAATTTATTGCTCTATTGTCTGTTAGAAATGTTGAAAATCAAATGAAAGCTCAAAGGTTCGACGAGAAAAATTATGAGCGAGTCATTTTCCTGTAATTCGTAAGAAATTGTCTAATATGTCTGTGTTTTACAACTGTGTGTAATACATCGAATTAATGAAAAACTATGCATGTGTGATGAATGCGATAATTTACGAAGAGTAATTATATTATTGTTTATAGTTTGAGGTTAGTAAAAAATGGAAGATTAAGATTGAGGAACAGAACCGGGGAGCTGACGGAAAACCTTAAAAAAAAATAAAAAAATAAACTAAGGAATTATCTGGGTAGGAAGTTCGTACCTTAATTACGAAATATATGCATGTTAAAATTATAACAAATAGCCTACACTTAGAAGTTTTGAATGCCATAAAGGCTTACCTACTACCTTAAGAATTTAGAAACTAAACCGAGCAAAATCTTAAAAGCTTAATGACTTTACAACTTACGAACTAACTTCAATTATATTAGCGGACGGTTGCATACTATGTTGAACATCACCGATTAAGTGATACTCCAAACCGGTGAGAATCAGGGAATAATGCAGAAAAACGAATCTATCATGGGAGCAATATAAATTTCCTAAACACATGGAGTAGGCGTGACTTACTCTTAAGATGAAGGAAAATGTTTTCAACGTGCATATCCTGACCTTGCAGTAACGCAATTTATCTCAATGTTGCGTAACATTTTCTCAGGACGACAATGTAGACTGCTTCAAGGAAGTAAAAGGCATGATTTTAAAAATTTCCTTTTTGCCGGTGGCGTACCCGGTTGTGTAACTTCATCTAACACTGTGTGCTTGCGAAATTATTTGAAGAAGTTTTTGCAAAATAACGCCCAGTTTTTTTTTTTTTTTTTTTTTTTTCGAAAAATAGTACATTTTGCTTGATTTTGGCTCATTTTCGTTACCAAATTGGTAACACTTTTGATGAAAAAATCTGAATAACTATGCAGTAAATTGCCACTTAAAAAATGTATGACATCGATGGCCCAGTTCAAAAGAAGAATAACTCATAATTTCCAGTTTTGAGTAAATTAATTTAGAAAGATTTAAATTTCTCCGAAAAACCTGTTAACATAATTGGTTGGTGTTAATTTGACGCAAGAATACAGAGGCTACTATGTAAGGTGTTTAAAATTTTAATAGTCTGCCTTTGCTAAAAATATCACACTTTAAAATCAAATAATACAATTTCTAGCTCTTTGCTGGAAATAAGAATGAAATGACACGTTATTTAAACAAGGGAATTTACGTGTTGTTTTCTTTTCAACTGAGTGAACAGTACACTTCTGTCTATGCGTTGGTTATCGAACTCAAAAATGCAATTTTTTTAGTTGTTTCCATTTTGAATTGGGCCATCGATATATTTGTGACAAAACAATGTAGGGAATCTTCAATATGAAGAATACTTTTTTTTTTTAAAGAATATTTTCAAAATCGCTGTCGGCTACCGGGCGTGGCCTCAGTCCGAGTTCGCCAGTTTGCTTGCCAACTGCTCGTCGGCTGGTCTTAAATAACTCCAAGTGACTGGCGCGCCCTCGTAAAGGAATGCTCAAGCTGAAGTTTACCGCCGTCATTCACATTTCTCCTCCCCCGGACCTGCCAGGGACTGCAATGGCTACTGAACGCAGGGCGGTAACTGCTCGCTGGCAGTGACGTGTTGCCGCAGCAGCTGGGGCTGCACGGCGACATGGCAAATAGAAATTCGCGGACCTAATTCAATTTCCCTTCAAAGTTAATCGAGTGCTCGGCAATGAATCGCTTCGAGCTGGGCTCAGTATTTTCTGGAAGGAGGGGGGAAAATCTGTCCTCTTCCAAGACTGCCTCATTTCGCTGTGATAGCACAAGGAACGAAGGAAAAAGAATAGCGGAACGAGAAAAGGATCTGGAAATAAAAAAAAAGAAATCTTGGAGGGAAAAAAGGCGTCGTCTTTGTTCAAGATTTGATTATAGACGTTACCCTGGGCTGCTTTAAAAACTTTTGATGGAAGTCTCGAACGAACGAGTGAGCCTTGTCTTCTTTTAATTTCCGCTTCGCTCCTGTGAGACGCTGACATTAAGTCGACTGCTGACGCTCTCATTGCGACGACTCTGCAGCGACTGTTCTTCCGCGAAAATAATTCACTATTAGTCGTAAAATACGAAACTGAACGGAATTTCAATTTTCCACGACGTGACATGGTTACAAGTGCGAAAATCCAAGGCTTCTCTAAGTTTCCAAACAAACATTTTTCATCAATGTTGTATCCAGTATTCATTGCAGATACTATAATATCGTAACATGAGTCAAACATACACGTATTCTGCCACTCTACGGGTATTTACCCAGAGTTACCGACATAATTTTTCACGCACTTTATATGAATGCAGTTGTATTATCTTAAAATATTCTAATATATTACTCCGGTTGTTGTTGTGTTTGTAAGGTCTCAAGTCGTCGAAGAATGTGCTTGCTCACTTTGTGATTCAACCCAAGTCTGTGAGAATAGATCATTATATATGGAAGTATAAATCCATAACGGTAATTGCGTGTTAGACCAGCATCATCAATAAACAGTAACTTGTTTAAGCAGATAAGTTGTTATACAGATCAATAAAAATACACCAACTCCACACCCGAATGTACTTATGTACAGCCTATAACTTATAAAATATTTACCAAATTATTATATTAAACATAAATACTTTGTAATTGTATATGTTTAAATCGACTAATTTCTGCACTTTAAGGTAAGCAACAAACTATAAGTTCGAGGAAAAATCATTTTATTTAGCAGATTGTAACATTTGCAAACAAGCAAAGGTCAATTTCATCAAGCTTGGAATATTTACCCCCTGTTCAGTCTACTGATTCTTCGCATGGTTAGCATACTGATTAACATATGAAAAAAATACTTGTAATGAATATTTGTGGCATTATTGAAAAACGTATGACAGTGTAATGGAGCACGTTACGTAACGAATTTTGAAACACGTAAAAACATCCAATTTAAAAAAGGATTGCAGACGGACAAGAACAAGTCCTACCTACACTGTGTTAGTATGTATACATGACATAAAAGTATTATTTCGGTGTTACTAAATGTGCACATAAATATTTTCCTGTTCTTCACTATGTCGTTTCTGAGAAAAAAACTCCTTGAAATAAACACATGTATTGGAATGTCAAAAATATATTACAGTTCAACGGATACATAAAAAAACAATACAAATTGTAGTGGTGGTTTGTATTGACGAGGAACTAGCAAAGTGTAGATTTGTTATTTGTTGAGCGACAACCAAGCTAATGTTTGCAATAACGTAAATATTTGGTTTTGCATCGCGTCGGTCGCGCTATAGTGATTTCACCATAATACGAGCCGTACTTCGAACTCCGCGCCGCGGCGTGGACAAAGTCAGAAGATCTCAATCACACCCTGACGTGTGGGGCGCGACACGCTATAATTACTCGGGCGGCTAGGAAGCGAGGCGAGGTGTTTTGTTCAGAGCTGAGAACTCGTTAACTTGCCGCCTGTCCGGACCGTCCATACAGGCAGTGCAGGGCGTTAACACGACGCGACGCGCACGTCCCATAAGTCCTTTGTGACGCGCCGATGACGTGCCGCGCGCTTGCTTGTTTGCTCGCAGCGTTGTTACATTGTGACCTCCTGCCGGTTATACACGCCCGCCCAACACGGACGCTCTCCCTGGCTGCCTGTGTTGCCCCTGTGACAAAAGCCTGGTGACCAACACTTCCCCTTCTATTTTCCATCGCAAGTCGATTCTCTGTGGGACCCGCCATTTTCATGTCGGCGTGGCGTGGCCCCGCGGCTTTTGTCGGAATGGCCGGATGTACGCGGGTAAGGCTTCTTCAACAACGAATGGCTACATGGGGCTGAACACTCTGCACTGCTTACATGCCAATTAACAATACTACTCTTACCAACACTTAATTTCGTTCGAATTTTTATGCATTTAAAAGTTAAGGTTGCCACCTTCTCAGGCCGCTGAGCACTGTGCAGTGCTTCGGCCGTTATATGATTATTCGAAAACTGCTCAGCGTGCTTAGTGACGTCTACTTGGGAATGACAATCAAAGAACGTTACACCAGTGTAGATCCATTTCTGGTCCTCCATTTATATTTATAAACTTTATTTTTACACTGGCCCTAAATTTCGATAATGAATGTTTTGCGATCATTTTTGAAATATGAAAATCTTGGCGCAGAATCTTCAAACAATATAAAGGCGTATACAATACATATTAATAATGTGTTTGAATGTTTCTTGCAGTGGGACAGAATAACATACTGTACTATTGTGGACATACGCCACTGCAGTATTATATCGCCCTAGAAATCTTAGAATGAGACAAAGAAAAAAACACAAGCAAACGGAAAAATGAGAACACAGGATTTGGCTGTAGTCAGCACACCTATAAGCCAAAACAACAACAGAACATGAAATATCCCACAAGGAATTAGCCAACAACAAATAAAGAAAATTCATATAAACATAAAAATACAAGTCGAAAGTATTTCGTCTTTCATGTTCTATTGTTTTGCTTTATAGGTGTGCTGGCAACAGCCAAACTAGGATTTTTTTTCAGTTTGTTTGTGTTTATTCTTAGTCTTCTTCTAAGAATTCTGACACGACATAATATTACGATGTAAACAATAGTACGGTACATATTTATCTTTCATAGAATGATAAGGTCACCTCTGAATGCCTCACAGAGGCGGGTTATCGGCGAGATGACTGGACACCAGTTCAGTGACTTGCACCTAAGAGGCTAGAGCTGAAGTAATACATGTGCTGCCCCAACCCTACCGCTTTAGCCCTTCCAGGCCACGAACACACACTGCATGTCTAACCAGCCGCCTTCTTTAAGATGGGGGTTCACCCCGTGCGTAAACTTTCTATTCATGTATCATGTTATTTTCATTGACATTACTACAAATTAAAAATAGCACTGCAATATTACAAAAATGCTTCCTGTATTAATCGTAAATTATTACTAATTACCTTATTACCCTGAAGAGACAAGAACATAATATAATCAAACAAAATATACGTCGACATAAATATTAGTAAGATATGGAGTTATGAATTTATATCAAGGTGATGATACATTTTAATGTGTTTCTTAGCGACTGTAATATATGCGTCTGTGATGCCTATATTGCAGTTATTAATGTTTACTGAAATTGTATTTATTAAGTTAATTCCTCAACGCTTCAAAGTTAGTTCACTATCCAATTATTTAGTTTATGAACTGTAATTAGTTATTATTATTGTAATTGTTTATTATGTACTGGATCATGGTCTTATACGTAAGCCATGATATTGATCCAAGAGAAAGGAGTAGTTTAGGTTGTTTTATAATTTATATATATATATATATATATATATATATATATATATATATATATATATGCTGTACGCGGTATTGTCTATGGAGCAAGGAATAGGGGAGTTATCTCTGGGAGACCGAGGGGAGTAGACGAAATGGCTGGAAGGCTACGAGACATACAAGGAACGACGACGACTTCGCATTTCTGAGTCATTCCGAAGGAAGTTCATCTGGGTGAGCTGGATGCCCGTATTACCCGGTAGACAGAAGGACTGGGGCCTGCCTACTACAGAAAATTGGTAACGTTAATTTATCACGTTACTGTGGTAGGGCCAGGCAGCACCGTAGTATTTTTTATGAATCAAGACATGTTAGTTCACATACTGAGATCACCGACTGGAAGTGTGCAGTCTGGTTCTGCGACGGGGATTATCAAGTAGCCTAGGTCTTAGGGCTACAGTAGCTAGATTTTTTTTAACATTCCTCCCCGGTGTTTTTCCTTGCTCCGCCGCCATCTTGACTGAATTTTGCTGTATATTGTATTTAATTATTTCATGTTCCTGCTTCAAATTTTAACATTATTTAACGTATGCTATACCATCTTGTGATTGTTCTGGAATGGTCATCTATGATTAAATATTACGTGCGATACTATTATTTCCTGTCAATAGTAATATTCAGTCCATTTAATGTAGGATTCTAATGTCTTCTAGAAATACCTGGAACGGATCCACGCCATCTTGTTTGAAACCTGAGATAATTTTTTGTGGCAATGAATTAAATGAATTTCAATTTATGATGGGGAAGATGTTGGTTACTTCGAGTATCATGCATTCCACCGAGTGAGTCTATTTAACAAAAAAAAAAACCCACACAACTAAACAATACAAAATACCAAATACCAACATCACTTGTAATGTCCACCTTAAAGATAGTGAATCACGTATCATTAAAAGGGGGCCGCGATGATCGAATGGTGAGACCATTCGCCTCCCATCAAGGCAATCCGGGTTCGATCCCCGGCGGGGTCAGGCCCCGGATTTTCGCATGTAGGAATCGTGCCGGACGATGCCGTTAGTCGCCGGGTTTTCTTAGGGATCTCCCGTTTCCCCATTCCTTTCATTCCGGCGCTGCTCCATACTCACCTCATGTCACCCCTCACCAGTGCTGAAGACCTCGATGTTAAGCGCTAACAAAAATCTCTCACTCACTCACGTATCATTAAAGCATAACTTTACCTAATAAGTAACAGCAATCCGAGGCTTAGAAGTGACTAGTGCCTATAACTTACTATTGGTGGCAAGATTAATCGGAATCTGCCAATAAAGTGGAACTTTTTTTTTATTTTAGAAGCTTCTTCTAACAATATAGGCCTACGTATTACCATTTTTACCCCCTTACAACGTACAAATCGCTAGACTTAATATCGTCAAATGAAAACATTCCTTAACACAAAACCTTTTTTGCCGACACACCAGCTTAACTGAAGCAAGCGTAAAGCTAATGTGAAAAACTTTGCACTTCATGACTCTAAATCGACAATACAGGAAGTAGGTAGTTACAGTCGACTCGAAGGTCATTACGCACATAACCAAAGCGATAACCAATACGGCAAAGTAGTGGCATGAATTTAAGGGTAGTTGATAACGGTACCAACGGTAATTTTACAGGAAATGAGATAAAATGAAGTCAACATCTATTGTTTAGTACACTGAACAATAGTTACTGATTTTTTTTATTCATTTGTAGTAACGGCAATTACAGAAAATACATTTGATGGTATGTAGAACTAACATGAACAATGCGGTGCTTATATTTTCACACATACAGTAAAATATGTTTTAATTTAATATGGTAAGTTAATTGCGGCCTTCCAATAATACCGTCGTATAATATGATAACATTAACTTTGTGACATATCTGTAAAATAAATACACAATCACATTCATAAACAAAACATTGAAGGAAACAAAATTAAAATTGAATAAAATTATGGGTACATCTGTACTGTCATATCAAAATAAGTCGGATTAATAAGAACCTGATAAAAATAAACTGCAAGCAGCAGAGATGAAATTTCTCAGGGAAAACAATTTAAGGAATGAGAATATTAGAAATCAGCCAGATACTTATAATAAAAATGAGAAGATTGAAGAAGAAAATAAAGCATTACGGCCAAGAATTACCAGCTAAGAGAAAGAAGGGAAGTAGGAAAACCCAGAACAAGCTGGCAATGAAAATTGAAGACAGAACCTTGGTGCAAAAGAAAAAAAACCAGATAATCAGCAACCCTTCAATTAAGTAACTAACTCAGCTTTCATCTGAAGTGACTGCATAAAGCCTCGTTGAACATGAAATCAGGATGATGAGCCAGGAACCAAACATAGGTTACCACGAACGTATGTATTGTGTTTTACCACAGCGCCTTCCACCTTAAAAATGATCGAGTCACGAATAAATCATCATTGATTACTACAATCACCACATTTACATTACAAATACACCGCAAATAAGTGAACTCACGTGACGACTTTTAAGTATATGTTGCTTGTTGTTACCAAGCATAGTATGTAGTGTTTAGAATTATAGCGCATTCGGCAAATGTTTCTGCTAAAGTTGCATCCACGTACACGCCGAACTAAAATTGTTAAGTCACGCGGTGGGGAAGAATTATAAAAAGTAAAGTATCGTGTGCCAACGTCACAGGACTACTGAATACTTGCTATGGAATTTGTTTCACAAACCTGCAACCTGCATCAATAACTGTCTGTATTTATTTGTGGAGAATACAACCCATCCCAAATTATTTTCATGCACAGCTTCAGTTACCGTTACGAAGAACAGTGATTACAAATAATTTTTAAATTGTGACGACACCAACAATCCAAATTACAATGTGCAAAATGTTATCTTTTAAAACTAACACAAAACCACTTTTAGAGACTATTTTCTGAAACTTATGGCAACAATTTTTTAAATTTCCTTTCCTATAATTTTTTAACGTACGCAAATATTGTATAGGTCGTTCGGGATAAAGTGAGCAGTAAAATTTTGACATTTGAAAAATATCACAAGTCGTTACTGTGTATAATTCAACATTAAGTCTTGTTGCCTTACTTGGCGTGTGGTTGGCAGCGAAAGTTCGCAATATAGTTCCATGTATTTTCATACCTAAATACAACCCTACCGAAACAAAATCAACCGAAATCAACATAGTTGTATTATATACAAGAAATAAACTTTTTTTTTATCAATCGGTATAAATTCTTTTTGACTTCATTATTTATCTTACACGCGCAAATATCAAGTGAAGTGTCCAGAGAGGTTAGACATTTCCCGTCGTTAGCCGTTACACGCGGAAAGATACGAATTAGCATAAAATAGAACTTTGGCAGGGCTTTTTTGAGTGCTCACTTTATTCCGTACCGCCTAAACTTTAATATGTGTACCGTATTTCTTTTTTTTTTTAAATAAATACTGAATATTTGCACTACATCAACTTGGTATTGAAAAATAAAATTATCATGGAAATCATCTGAAAATCTTAACACAAAAATCGCTGGTATAAGTATTTTGCTCTCATGACACAAAAACGTTCGATCGAATCAAATGTAACTTTAAAAATTAGCAGCTCATAGATGCGTAATACTTACTACCTGTGTTGCCGTTTTGTAACAATATTTTATCCGTGAATCGTCACCGAAAAAAAAAATGATGGGCCGAAAATGTATCTCTCGCTAAAAAAAAAGTATCTATACAAATTCTAGAAATACGACCATCTAAACAACGGGCTGAAGAATTTAGTTCCGTAATTGACTCACAAGTGAACATATATTTTTTCCCATTGTATGAGTTTGTACTTTGAACATCCATATCCTTGTGTATCGTTAAGCTCTCAATAACAGCAAGCACAAACAAAAGTAAACGATTCTACGTTTTCTTCAGGATTTAGAGGAGGGTTGTGTATTTGCAGAGTTTATCGGTGAAACTTGTTTGTTGTTCTATCAAGTGCAACGGGGAAAAAGAAAGAAAATACTCGGGAATACGGAACTGTTCATTCGGCCGTTGAAAAGTCCGAACCTCGACATTCCACTCTGAGGAAAGCAAGAAAGAAAGAGAGAGAGCGTCCGTGACGAACCAGTTAGCCGGACAGCAATCAATTTATTGCAGGAACAGCAGACAACATCGATGCAGCAAGTTGGGTGTCGTTTCCAGTCTTACAGATCACAGCACATAAAAACTAATTTACTGCATTTTCATGAAGCTGCTTCTATATTATTTTGTAATACACTACTCAAAAACGTTTTGCAAACGCGCGTATCATGCAGGCAGGCTAAACTCTGGGTTGGAATTTGTATGTATAGTAGGCCTACAACTTGCGTTGCTGTGACATGTGTCAATTCAGTCAGTTTTCCCAATAACCTGTGTCCCACACGTTTTCACACAAAACCAGAATATGCTTAATTTATTTTGTTGTACATTAAAGATTGAGTTACGATAATATATTAATTAAAACATCAAAATAATGCCGCCTAGGGAAATGGTATTAAATGTTAATTATAAAAGCGAAATTATTTCTGTTCACCTCGAAAATGCTACCGCGTATTTGATATTATTCACCTACGTTGTTTAAAGCTGGACATTTTTGTCGAAATGCTTAAAAATCATGCAAATTTGTACCGAGACATTGACCGCAGAGACAAAAGCTCTTAATTCGTTTTCCACGACTGTACATAGGCTACCATCCAACAGTGGAATTTATTTATGTATAGGCTACTGGATTTCACATATAGTCGACAACGAACTCATTACAGATGGTTACTCGCAACTTTACACAAGGGCAAGAATTGGAAAAGGAATCGACAGTGGCTAGGGCCCGGTAGTTTTCGCGAAAAGATTTTTGCAGCACTTTGTTTTAGTGTCTTACGCGCGTACCTGTATCTCTGCTTTGTGGTCAGTAATTGAATGCCTTAACACCCAGCGTCTGGAGGTTAAAATCCGCAGATCACAGACGTGATGTGATGCAGTTATCCGTATACTGATTGGAACTGTCAAATTAATAACGACTCTGCGCAATAAAACTCTACAATAGCCATGAAGTTGAACTGCAGACGTGCACGTAAGGCACAGAAACAAACTGGGGCAACATTTTTTTTTTTTTTTTTCGCGAAAACTACCTGGTCTTAACAATGGCCAATGTTAAGAGACAGTATTGGTCAAGTCAGTTTTCGGGAAACTGTGGGAAACTGAAATCAGGAAGGCCGTAGTTGTCGGAAATCGAACTCTTCATAATCTTTCATAACGTGAGTTCAACGTGTAACCGTTGCGTCAATTTTGTCGGCGTGTTTTGGAAGAGAATAATGTTAAAACAAAAGGGGGACGCATTGCACATGACATATTTTGGAACACTAACAAAACGTAGGTCTGTTGTCAGTATCAGCACCTGTCTTTAAAAATACTCGTAGGTTAAATAATAACATTTCAGTGAGATCTGTATAAAAGAATAGAATTTTAAAGCAGCGCAGTGAAAATTTTTTAATATTAATTTATCTGAACTTCATGTCGTAGATTACTGAAATTATAGCAAATATCAGAGTGAAACTTCAAAATTTTAAAGCTGAATTTTTTTAATGCCTGTTTAGTTACAATAAAATTATAAATATCACCTTCATTCCGGCGCTGCTCCATACTCACATCATGTCACCCCTCACCAGCGCTAATTACCAAAATCTCTCTTACTGTATAAAGGAACATTCCCTGTATTAGTTCACGTAACTGTAGCAGATAGGCAGATAGTGCGTATATATGGGCAGCACGCCGCCCAACTAGAGCTGTTCTGACAGTCAAAGGCTCAGAAGCGAAGGCGCTCACATAGTGCTCAACTGCTTTATACGTAAGCTGCCGAACAGACATCAATTATTCTGTAGCATTTTCCCTCTATACAAATTGAGTTTGACATATCTGATTTACAGGTTAGGTGAGAGGGTTTTAAGGCCCATTAACGAGGTCTTAAGAGACGATGAGAATGAAATGAGGCGAAGGAACAACACGACATCAATGCCCGAGCCGGAATTCGAACCCAGGAACTCTCGCACAGTAGACCGGCGTCTAACCGACCACGCTACGGAGGCCGGCCGTATTTACAGTAAAACGTTCTACTATGGAGAGTCCGGGAGGGGGACGATGAGACAGCGATTGATAACCCACCCTGGTCGCTAGCTACAGATGAAATGGGAATCCCCCCTTCTCTTTCCCAACACGTCACACCCACTACTAGACTGCACGGGCTCCCATTAGCGTAGCGAGGGCTCAGGCATTAACACCCAGTCTCGTATTCTATATTCTATGGGACGGGTATCTCGTAAAGCAGGGGATCCGTCGCATCACGGCTGTTCGGGACGCTAAAGCGGGCAAAATGGCTCGTACGTGATTATTGCATTAGAGAGAGCAGGGCCGGCCGGCTGTTTGCGGGTTAATGGGGAGGGTAGAGCCCAGGGGAAGAACTGGACCAAGCCGGGCGGCATTACTACGTGGACCTCTTCATCCGGCCGTGTTAACGCACTTCTCTACCTGCGTGTAATTGATTTCGCTACTTTCCGCGTGGCAGGCCGGCCCCATCTCCCGCCCACGAACTGCCCAGCGCTCTCTGGGCCTGTGTCTGTCCTGCGACTGAGATACGCTCTCGACTCCTCGACCTACTTTCGTATTCCGGAGACGAAAACAGAAGCGGGTGGATCGTCAGACAAAACACACATACCGCAGCTGCATTCCCCTTTAAAGTAGCTTCCCTCTGTTTCTGCAATTCCACTAGATTTCGCATTGGAGTCCAGTAATAAAACTCGGTCTCAAGATACCGCATTAGATTCCTCTTTAAGTTAAACTATCATCCGCTTTAAGTGGGCGAAGTATACAAACTATTCAGGATATTTACAAGTAACTGACAATAGGTTTAGAAAAAAAAAAAACTAACGTAACGAAAACAATCCTTTAAAAATATATTTGCAAATTTCACGAGAAAACATGTTGATGATATGATGCGTTTATGGCGCACTATCGACGACATTTTAATTTTGTAACTTATATTACGATGCAAAAAATAACGCTAAAATGAGTCATGCTGGAAAACATTTGTCCAAAAATGGCAAAATCTGATTAATAGGACAGCTATTTATCAATTTTTGTTTACTAATATTTAGTTTCTTGTAAAATTCAACAAATGTTTTCAGCCTTGATTAATTTACTACTATCTCTAAACGGTATTGTTTGGTAATTCGGTCAAAATTTATGTTTCTGCATGCACAAGAAAGTATAATATTAAATAGGCACTAAACCTGGAAAGGTCGTGTTGTCACATAACAACGTAATTTGTTTGTAGTGGGAGAGGGACAAAAATGAGGGGCAAGGCCAGTCCACTGAAGGCGAATAAAGTCGATCATCCATATCGTTACTAAGGCCTGCCATTGGCTCAAATTTTATATATAGCCTAAGTCTTATTTACCTAAAGCATTACCACGCTGTTAGTGCCGTTAACAGTATTAGCATTATTATAACAGATCAATTTCCACTGAATTATGAAATAAACTTATCTGTAAATAAAACCTGTAAAATCATGAAATATGTAATAGTTACGAGTAGGATCAGTGTTTTCGGGTCCACAATGAGATTTGCCCTGTATATTGGTTAAATAAATATTTAAAACCAACTGGATGTTCAAAAACAGTCAGGAAAGTCCCTAACGAAAAGAAACATTCGTACGCGCAATGGATAGGTACGACATTGGCGAATGTACTGTTTCCACTGCGGGAGTTAAACACGAAACAGTCGGTAAACTTGACAACAAAGGCACAGGACTACAGTAACAATGACTGGATACAAAACTGGCTTCGACGACGTGAACAACAGGCATGCTCTTTGTTGCGACATTCGACGCAGCAGTCATTAAACCAGGCTCGCACACGAGACCCAGCTTGTCCAATCGATTGCCGCAGTAATGTGGAGTCGCGCTGTTTATGCTGTCCCGTCGTAAGCGTGGCGTGCGTGATCCCCGACCCACTACACACGTGTTGTTTACACAACGCTACACTCGCTGGACTTCCGCACTGCGTAGTTCTCGGCAGTATTTCCTTGCTGCCAACTTGCACCGTGAAACACTATACATTGTAAATGAGGGGGAGACGCAACGCAGTTGCCGAAGGGCGATGTTTATCGCACGTTACTCCCTCCCCATCCAACCTCCCTGCTCCATCCCCCTCTTCGCGGCATCATACCGTGACCAGATGGCAGGATCGAGAGCTCCCCTGGGACGAAAACTGGTATGATGCTGAAGAGACAAGGGGAAGGGTTGAATAAAATACTTTCTTCTCAAATAAATTGAAAAAAAAAAAAAAAAAAAAAAAAAAAAAAAAAAAAAAAAAAAAAAAAAAAAAAAAAAAAAAAAAAAAAAAAAAAAAAAAAAAAAAAAAATCCATGCAAATATAATGGAGTCCAAACCAACCAACCGAAGGGGTTATCCATGCACTCAAAGACTGGGGAGGTAAATTTATGCCGCAAGGGTGTCTGAACAAACCTCTATCGCCAAGGGAGTTCGCGTTTCGTTGAAAGCAAAGGGCTTCAATAATGGGACATGGAATTCGTTTTATTCTTTGTTCGGTCAGGGAGTCACTTCCAATTAACGTCAATAAATAACACTATCCATCAAACCATAATGGAGCCAAAGGGGTATTTTACGAGGGGAGAGTTATTGGACAGTAACATGTGCGGTCGACAATTTCCTCTGAATTAAGTGAAAGAAAGAACTAGTTTTTTTTTTCACGCTGGGCTATTTAATTTATTCAGTCTAGGCTCTCATATATGTACGTATATATAAAGGTTGGAATAGAAATGGCAGAATAGCTCGCGGGTACAGGTAGCCAGATGTAAATAAAAAATGAGTACAGGAACCACCCCTCAATTTCCAATAGATTGTTACCACCACTATGAAGGTTGTGTCAATGAACATCAACGCACGAGAGGACTATCCCCGTGGAGTGTTGCGTCAATGTGCATGCAAAATGTCTTACAACAATTTGCCACTTTCGGCTCCAATTTAGCCCATGATTCGCGTGGTGTGTTTTTACGCAGTTGTTTCTGCGTGTGCGTGTGTATGTCAGTATACATATATATATATATATATATATATAAGCTATATACACAAAGGATCAAAGAACACTTGGTTGTGTAGGTTGTCCGAGTTCAATACAATGAGATGATTCCATCACATTCAGAGTTTTACTGTTCAAATATGTGGTAGATAAATCACAAAAGTTTTATGCATACACACAAATAGACATAGCTACCCAAATAAATATAACTGATCCGGATATTTTATTCTACATGTAAGATGTAAAAAGTCAATAACTGTTACTACTCAAAGAACAGTTCTGATATAAAAAATCTACTGCAAAAGAAGGTTAGCATAAAAATACATTTCTCAATTTAACCTCAGTTAACACACACACGCACACGTGTTTTTGTATACAATTCTTAGTCTTTTTTTCTCTTGAAATAACAAATCAAAAAATGTGCGTGTCTGTCTGTGAGGTTTGAAACAGGCATTAGAGTATTTTACATATAATTTAAAAATTTCAAGAAATAAAGACAGGCTTCGAGATTTTCCGAGGTAAATGTAACTGTCAAGAAATTGGGAGACAGTTAATTAATGTCACTAAACAAACCAGTTTGGCCGGGTGGTTGCTCTCAAATCATTCGGAGCTTAGTTGGTACTCTATACTAACTCAAACTAAACTCGCTATCAATATCTAGAGTGAAATTTGTCTCCAGGTGTAGTTGATTTAATTCAGTCAATTTTCAAGTCGTATCAAAATGAGTAAGGACGGTACCCATAATCTCAGACTACTTAGTTTTCCGCAGCAAGATCCATACAAAAATATTTATCTAAATATTTCGCCGAACGAGGCCCAGATTTTACTGTCCTAAGCGTTATCAAATTGTGACATATTCACCACCATTCTTAATTTTTTACTAGTAACCTTACGGAAAGAAAGTTGATTTTTTTTCTGTGGATAATCACAAACGTAGTAGTAAAGTAATACCAACTGAATACAATGTAAGGAGTTATGTCATGTGCCTTGCCGATTTCTGAAAACAGTAGAAAATGTATATGCCACATTAAAAGCAGAAGTTCCATTATTCCGAAATGGTGAGTACTGAACCCCCTTAGTTTCCTTTGAAGTGATAAATTTGAGGAGGGCGACAGTCGTGCCACTTCCGTATAATTGCAAGAGAGAAGCAGAACGGCACACTGGCGGTGGAGGTTGCCTTGGCAATGTGCGGTCGACCACAATTCATTCCGCATCTCCATTCCAGGTAGCGCACTACACCGCCTTGGAAGGAATTCAAGAGATGGTGCGAGGGCGGGAAGCTGGTGGAAGGAGCCACCCCCCAGAGGCAAGCAAAAGACGCGTCAGCTCCCTCCTGTCGGCAGGATGACCCCGATGCTTCAAGCTGTCAGCCGCAGGGAGGAGTTCATAAACAGGACGCGACGACGACCCGCGGGGGGCAGCTGGCGCGCGCCCCTCCTGCTTCCAGGAGAGAGTGAATGGCGCGATGCTGTGGTGCAGGAAGATGTGAGGGAGGGGGACGCTGGGGTATGAAATGTCGTGAGGGAACTTGAGACGACGCTTCGTGACAGCCCACACACCCCCAGGGGTGCGCCTGCCAGAGGAAGACAAAGAGGGACTTCCACGTCGAGAAGGATGCGCGATCAAATGAAGTGTTGAAATTTTCCTTCGGCAATTGTAACCACATTTCAAACTAAATTTATCACTTAAGGTTACTGCCTACCTCTGAGCCCTGGGGCGAGCAGGTAATGGGATACACATGTAATATTATATTCGGTGTGGCTCAGTACTTAGAGAACATATACACACACACCACCGAATTTTTGTTAACATTTCAGAGAGGCCCACATTCTTATAGGGTATTTTAGGCCTTTTTTTTTTTTTTTAATTTTATGAAAACTGTAAACATTCTCACTGTTAAAAAACTCTCAAAAACTTATTTTCATAATATTTTTTCCTGCCCATTCATTAATATATCAATATTCTCCATTTCTCTGTGCAGGAAATGGCTTTGTACGAAAGCGATAACACTGAAGACAACTGAGCACCACCGAACATAATTTAACATGAAAATACCTATCCTTTCTCGGGCAATGGTTCATGGGTTAGTAATAAACATTTTTCCCCCTCGGAATTACTAATAGTGTTTCCAATCAACTAACCTACGACAAAACTACACATTTTATAATAGGGTTGTACGGTATTTATTAAAGCATTACGCGCATATAAACACTTTTTCGAATCTTACAACATAATTTTACAAAAATACTTATTCTGCTCAGGGCACGTTGTGTAAACTTCCAACTAACAGGCGGTTACCTACCACCATGTTAGATTAATCTCTTGTTAAGCGCCCGGCTGTGTTGTCTCAGTCATTTATATTCCCTTATTAGCTGTCAAGGTGTTAAAGAGTTTCGGTGGTGCTTTTATGTGTATATTGGCAATGTAGTTACTATAAATGAAGTATTTTTAGCTATAATCTTACTTACATTATGTTGAAAAGTACGTCATGCTTGTATTATTTTTTTCGTATTATTTACAAAGTACATACAAAAAATTAAAACTTTTTTCATGTGAGAAGTGAAAAAACAAATTGTTTTAACATGTTCCTTGTGTATTATGCTATATCAAAGTTATTAGAACCCAAGCACCATGTATACTACACTTAAAATTAACATCGCCACCAAATATGTGACGTAATTATAAAAATTAATCATTTTAATAGAACATGTGCTTATTTAAGCTTGATTCTGTTCGGATTATCTTTGTTTCATAATATTGGAGGATTTAACTTTTAGTGTACAGTCTTTCGTGGGACTGTTTAAAAAATTTTCACATAACATTCTTTCTGCCTACATGAATCAAACCTACCTAAGAGAACACTTGCAAAGTCAGTCAAATTGATTGTATGCCATGTACGAATGACATGCGCAACACATTATTACTGAATTGTTCAGAAATAATTTTCATATCACGATTTTATTCATGATTCGCTGAACGACGAAAGCCACTCGTAGGCCTATGTTAGAAAATGAACTTATAAATACCAAGTCGCGCGAGTTACGAAACTTGCGTCGAATAAAAAATTAATGTATTAAATCATGTGAAAACAGAACTGTGAAACAAAGCGATTTCCCCTGCATTATAAATGCCAGCACGTAACTATTCTCGAACATTTGCCAATCATCGAAAACGGACGAAGTATCCAACACACTGAATTATAAAACAAGGACATTAAATAACTTTTGTATTCTCACACTTTAGAACGCAACTACAACATGTTTGTAACAAAAACTTTATGACGATTTTCCTCTGTAGCTTATAAATATGAAACCTCACACTTACTACATCCTTGTACATTCACGAGATGCTACACAATTTGAGGTTACGAAAACGTATCAAAACGTAACTTTAGACGCGAGACATTAATACGCAAAGTTAAAAGTGTCTAAAATCACGATCGAAATCAATACGATTTTAATTCATCTTTACACTGGACCAGAGAACTTAATATCTTACAACAGTTTGGGAACAACCGATATTATCCTCTACGTCACGCGTATGCAGGCGATATACCATAATAATTTTGTACAGGTACCCAAAATCTCAGCAGAAGTAACCATCCCTCAAGTCGTACAGTATCTAATATTTTTTATGTCCATTAAGTAATATTTAGGGCTATAACCCCTCAGTTATGTAACTTACATAAAGTGGCATTTTATCATCGTAGACGGAGATGGTATATAACAATTATTCATTGCATTTCCTATTTCATGAATTAAGCAAATAACTTACAACTCATTCCCGGCGGGGTCGACCCGGACAACGCTGGTGGGCGGGTTTTCTCGGGGATGTGTCGTTTCCCCAGCCGCTTTATTCCAGCGCTGCAACATACTAACCACACGTCACTTCTCCCCAACTTTGAAAACTTCAATCACTAACTCTTCTATTTACTTACTCGTCAATAGGCACCTCTCGCTCGAGCAAACTGCGCTTGTATTAATGAAAACTGTTTTTAAAAACGTAAGATAAAATGTAATTACATGAAAAACACTCATGCCTCAGAACTCTTATATTAACAATAAATCATTCTTAAGAACGGAGTGAGGTATTTGGCAAGCATTTCTATTGTCGTCTGCCACACGAAGTTAGGACATGGTCGATTGGTAAGAACTTCGTTTTGGTGGTAACTGTAAAGTGTGAAAATAATGTTGTTAACGTAATTACTTACTAAAGGATAAAACTATAATTAATATCAGCGTATGTTTTGTTTTGTTTTGCTCATTTATGTGTTTTGATGCCTTAAATTGGTATAGTTTACTCCACGTGTGTTTATATATATATAGCTGCTTTTTAAATGCTTTATGTTACAACATTTAAGCTTTTCAATAATTTATCTACTACGTATTTGCCTTAATCTATAATGTCCTATCTCGACGTGTAGATGTTTGTTGCGGCGGCCATTGTGTCATAACACTATGAGTCATGGCAAGTAGGAAATATGATTTTAATTTGTAAATGTTCTACGTTGACTTTTTATGAACTGTATTTGCACGAGTGATGTGCGATAAACTATCTCCTACCAGATGGCATTAGTTTCACTCCTTTCAGATCTTTTAAATAAACTGTACCGCCATCAAGCGATGACAGATAGTTCTTCCTGTTATTCACCCAGGCACTCCTCCTCTGTCATCACTGTCAAGTCAAGCTACAAACGTAGCAAAGCATAGCATAGAACATGGGGGAAGCACGAAATGTTGACTGACAACACAGAATCAGCGAACGGTTAAACGTTGGACTCACATTCGGGAGGACACGGGATAGATTCCTTGACATCCAGTTTTCTGTTTCCCGTGGTTTCAGGCGAATTTTGGGATTGATCGTTAACGAAGTCCATGGCCGATTTCCCTTTCAGTTCCCGTGATTCTGTATTCATAGTTTCTCTTCTTCTGTGTAACAGTCTGTAATGACCTCGACAGTAAGAGTGATTTAGCGTCGGCCGAGAGCGGTATCAGCAATTCAAAGGCCGGGACAATTTACAAAATATAAAACTATAAAACTGTATGGAACTGGGCAAGTTTCAACACTATCGCAATCAAATTGCTTTCTCCCGAAACTTGAAGAAACCATTGCATACAAAGATTGTTTATATATTGCAAGTAGTTAAGTTCTCTTATATATAGCCTACTGTAAAATTATTCAATACGAAAATATAAGTGTGCGGAACAGTATTATGTATCTGATGATGAAAAGAGGGAAAGGCCCAGAAAACATATATAATGGAGACGAGAAGAATAAGTGCAATAGAAGAGAAATCCACGTAATCTACGTCTAAAAAATTCTGGAACAGGTTCACCCAAATACCGGTGTATCATCTAAAGCCATCAGCATAGCGAACATCTTCATGAACGACATTTCCGTCTGGCCTCTCACACATTACACCAAGCGCTTCATTACCAGACGGCAGTCAGGGAACTAGTCTGTCACGCCGCCAGCGAGGACACAAGTGTCACAAGTGCACTAGCTCCAACAAGGGTCCGCGGTGGCCAAGTGGTCACATCACTCGTCTCCCACCGAGGCGAACCGGGTTCGATTCCCGACGGGGTCGGTCCCCCGAATTTTAAAAAGTGCTAACCAAAATCAATTAGTAAAAGAACAGCTCCTAGTGAGCTACCTCGCGTTGCAACTCACATCCCCTTTATTTTGACACACAACTACTGGTCTAACGTGACTATCACCTCTAGAAATTTTCGGGGGGGGGGGGAGCGACCATTACAGATCAAATAAGTTCGCACAACGTATCGACTATTGATCTTTAACATATGAAAAAGTAATTGAGTAGTCCATTTCCAAAATTCGTCTTGTCCACTTTCACTAAAACTGCGAAAATCGCGAAAAACTGAGTTGCGAGCCCATTTGTTACATGGCCAAAGCAGTTTTTTTAAGTGTTTCTGTTATTGAATAAGGCGAGTTTTGGGAAGTATCATCACGTCAACTTCAGCGCACGTTTAAAAGCTACACAAAACTGCTCAGAACTATTTTTCTTTGGTGATGGACAAAACGAGTTTTGGAACTGGACAACTCAATTGTAATACAGTCTATACAGTAGCCTAGTAACCAGAAAACATATTTTGTGTTTTACTATTACACTATAGTAAAAGTTAACGCTCTTTTTATTTACTGTCAATAAAAGATATATTATTAATCACCCCATTCAAATTCACAAAACACGTCACCTTGTTGTAATACGCTGAAATATTTTAATTACAAGGAAAACAGCCAGCAAAAATGAGGGAGGTAGGCAAGGCGTGTGGTTTGTTACGTGTACGTATTGCTAGGAAACTCGACGAGGGAAAACAGGCGCCAGTTAAGTGCTTTCAGTTTAGAGACGATGAGGCAAATGATCTACGTTCAAGAGTCAGCAAGAATGAGAGATTAGAGAAACATACATATGTAACATTACGTATTTTCTAAGGTGAAGAATGTGAGCCTTGAGACGAAAGGGGGAGACCGTACGCCATACTGACACGTTAAAAAAAAAAAAAGATGCCGGTTACCATAGCAACGTGTATAATGAGGCAGTGGGTTGTCCAACCTAACCTCGTTTCATCTGGAGTTATTCAGGGAAATCATGGAAAACCTCAATCATGATGGCCGAAATGCGCTGAATAAGTAGCCAAGGACAGTGCGTTCACAGGAATGTGGTGTCCAACATGCAGGTTACTCAAAATGATAAATTTTCAGGTCCCTAGTTATTAAAGATGTAACGGCCTTCCAGACAGCGAGTCCAATGAGTTTTCACCGCCATTATCTCCGCTGTCGACGACGTAACTATGCTAGTTTGCATCCGGGAAAATAATTGGCTCCGCCTCTAACCCCCCCCCCCCCATACTTGTCATCATGACATATTCCTCTGCCAAACCAAAGAAATCCCACGACCTTCACAGAAATTCATCAGCACAAATGGTATGCTTTAATGACGTTAGATTTTCAGTAACGAATCTAAAATAAGAATTGTGATAAAAAACTAATAAATCCAAGATGGTGAACTGACTCTTTAACGGATATTCAGGGGGACAGGAATTACACTGTAAAGAGTAATATACTGTAATTTGAAGAGTTTGTTTTCTTAAATGTTTCATGTGACTTAGGGGTTAAGTCAAATGGTCGTTATTTTGTACAGTGCGTTTTCTTATTGTAAGAGAATGTGACATGAAGGCTTTCCAGCGTTTCGTACACAACATGAAGAATTGCGGTGGGACTCGTATGAAGTAGCCTACGCTGTTATGAAAAGATCGCACAATGGAGGACATGTTGTTGCTACTTCTGTGCCATTTTTCCGTCTCGGCAGATAGCTTTATCGGTGATATTTATGAAGCGCTGTATTTCTGGTTGAACCCATTTAATTTCCCGTCGCGACCCTCGCGGCAAGCTCCGGAACATAACTTGAGATTGCTTCCGGCCCGTGACCGTCTGTTTGTCCTCCAGATACCGTTTATTTTGCGGGGGAATAGCCCGGCTCTCGTTCGCGGAGTTGGGCCAGCCCACCAGAAACAAACGGCAGCAAAGATATCCGATATATACCCCCCTCCCTTTACTACCCTTTTTTTTATCTTGCAAGTTTGCCGCTCGACTTGTCCGGCGTCTACTAGTCCCCCATTTCACCGCGGAGCTGCGCGACTGTCGGTTATTGGTCCTCGAGGGGAGAGAGGATGGCTGCTTGTTCCCACCCTCGTCACGAGACCTGGAAATGTGTTCGGAAACTCGTAAACCTGTCGAGGTTGGAGACAGTCGTTCCGCTCCTCTGTGGCACCCCCAGATAAGCTTCAAACATACGGGGGAAACACACAAATTGTTTGAAGTTCCCGAGTCAGTCTATTCGAATTCTATTCAGCAGTAGAGTTTTTGCGTTAGACTTCGTCATATTGAATTTTATAAGAAGACTGAGCGGAATAGCACTTCAGAAATTTTATACGGGTGCTCAGAAACTCTCTTTTAAATACCTATTCTGGTTGTTTAGTTCCACGCCATTAATTTTAAATTGCTGTTTGCGTTACTGAATATTCATTGGAGCATGATTATTCTGAACAATAATTAAAACGACGAGCCCGCATCACGGACATATACATACCCTTTCAAAACTTTATCGTATTTTCTAAAACATATTTTTAGTAATTCCTGAAAAATGGCATATTAAGCGCTTTCATTACTTTGTGGTATAATCTTCTTCATACGAGAAGGAAATTTGTCAACCTAAGCTACACAATGAAAACGAAGCATGTATGTAGGTGTCAAAATCAGGTGACCGTATTTATTTATGTGTTACATTTATTAGTCGTTCTGAGTGCATCTGAAAAACATAACTGCCATAGTAGCGAGCATTAGGAACTGTGGAAAGAATCGGTCGTTGCCTGCATTAAGTTGCTTATGCATCTACGGGATGTAATTTTCAGCGTTTGATGCGCTGAGACAGGCAGAAATAAAGTTAAGCTTGCACACGTGATGGTAACCGCTTCGCTTCTATTCGCTGCGCGTCAAACTTGTGTGCAGTGACTGCCTTTTATTGTTTTTCCATGGGACTTTTAAGAGGTGATCCTGCAATTTTATCTGCGGAAGGTTTGAAGTAAAAGTCTAACGCATGTTTCTCGTGTTGTGTTTTACGATTCCGGGTCGTACTTTTCTACTGGCGGCAGTCTAAAAAGGCGTTTTTAGCCATTTTAAGAGGCCCCAAAATAATGTTTATCATAACCTTGATATAGTATTTTAAATGATGGAAACATAGTAAGTGTGTGTTATTTTTATACGTAAACATTTTGCGAATAATTTAGAGGTTTAGGTTAGGAAATAAAAACGTGGCAAGCTACAACACTATTCATGCACCACGTATATAATCCTCTTAAGGGCTCTGCTTACTTTGGAATCCTGTGAGTGCATGAATATGGCTTTACATGTTAAATTATATATTTCTTCTACTTTTTAATAGTGTATTAAAATTCTCCTCCTATCAATGCAGAAAAGGGTTTTGTCTGGAAGCAATATAGTTAAAAATAGCACCGTCAAATGTAATTTAACACGTAAATCCTTATCCTTCTTAGCATCAGGGCTTCTAGGTATGCAGCGCCCTTACAAAACAATCCCAGCTTTAGCCTTGAGTGAGTTTCGAAAACCACAGAAACCCGAAATTACAAATGTCGAAATAGTAATCGAGACCAAGCCTTCTCAGAATCGTGTTTACTTTTTTTAACTGCGTAATTTTGTTTGGTTAATTACAATTTTACGTCTACAATGTTAAAAATCGGTTATTCGTGAAACGATTAACTTCCGTACTGTTTGCGATTGGATCATGGTTTGTTTGAATTGGCGATATACGAGGTCGCAGCCAAAATTACCGAGAAGAAAACCGACAGCGGGATTACACGGGAAACTTTACGTTTTAGCCTACCTGTCATACTAACCTACTTGTCATACTAGCCTACTTGTCATATTAGCCTACTTGTCATACTAGCCTACTTGTCATACTAGCCTACCTGTCATACTAGCCTACCTGTCATACTAACCTACTTGCCATATATATTACAAAATGTTCCCGACATTAAATAATTGTTAGACCTGTACGATCCCCTCACAGCTGTGTAATTTCTGGACGTTATTAAGGACCAAGTTCATCTGCTCATTTTGACAATGGTCACTCCTGACAACGGCCAGCTGACGAACAACTGTGAAAAAATTTCCAAATATTAATGTAAGTTTTTCACCCATAAAAATTATTAGCAAGAATTTTACTGCTTATTAAAAATGTACATGAACGCTATACCATTGATTTATGCGAATTTATTTTGCCATAGCTACATTCTTAACATTTCTATGATCGGTGTAGTATATTTATAGGCCTAAATAATTTTTGCTGTGCAGTGCCCCATGCCCCACGACCAGGATTAGGCTATAAAGAAATTGTTCGAGGAACAATTCTCCTGTATTCGGTTTTAACGTCCTGACCCTCAAATATCATTCGTGGTTCGATGTGGGGAAGAAGTCATGCGCTACATCGCCACCGCACCCTACTGTACGTCAACTGCCGTGTTTGCGGTAGCAGATTCTTGAGCATACTTTCCGTTACCTCCTTTCAAGCGATTCCTCGCCACGTGATCACGCTTGCGTGAGTATAAGTTGGTCCAGCACAGCATTTTGTGGGTGATCGTAATGTAATGACTCATCTGTGGCCGCAACTGCAGAAAACACGCTCAGTTACCGTATATAGAATATAAGATCACTCGTATCCGAACACGTCGGTCCTGATTTCAAATGTGCTTACTGTTGTCATATTCTTTGAACAAGTTGGTGACATAGATGCCACAAAATGAGGATATCCAGTCGCTTAAAGCCTCTCGTGCTGACAAAATGCAAGATTTCAAAAAATGTACAGATTTATATAGTTTACTGGATATAAGAAATCTGTAACCTAGAGGGCAAAAAGTTATTTAAGATATATTAGTGGCAAATACCGGGTAACTACGAGGCACTAAGTTAAACCGTACGAAACGGATCTTAAGAGGGCATGGTACATAATTCAACGCTAAAAGTATTAATCTATAACTGTAGGTTTCTTTAAGCCCATTTGCGAAAATAAACAATAGCAATCCTAGATAATAGTTTTAGCCAACGTTTTAAACAAAATTATTTCTAGTGTTACGAACTTCTAAGGCACAATCTCTGACGTCGGAACCTCGTACATTTAACTGCGGCGCAAGACATCACGCATAACGATTAGTAATGTTGGATAAATCTTTACTCATGAAGTTGGCAAATACCGTTTTCTAGGATTGTCATTGAGTATTTTATCCATATCGGCTTCGAAAAAAAGCGTAGGAAACAATTGATATTTTCAGCGTTTATTCATATACCATGCACTCTTAATAGACGAAAGTGCAGCTGCAACATACAGGATGAGTCTGGAGGAAAGGTACATGCGTCGAGGAATAATAGTACTGGTCATTCTGAACCAAGTGTTTCTAATAAACATATGCCCTTTTCTTAACCGTTTCGGAGAAACCTAATGAAAACAACAGCGAACGGGAAACGTGCAGGTGAAGATAAATCACGCTACTGTTATCTTATGTTGCGTGTAATTTTATACATTTCCACACGGTGGCGCTCTAAGCATGGTGCAGTTGTTTACCTCAGTCTCAGTCCTACAGTGCTTGCCTTAGTATTTGGGAACTACAGTGTTGTTACGTGTACAGGGAATACAGTTCAAGGTAGTCGAAAATTTCACAGGTCTTCACACTTGCAGAGCATGCTGACATGATGTATGTCTTCGGTTTCTCCGATGGAAATTCCAGAGCCTCTGTTCGTGAGTACGAACAACGATTTCCTAATAGCATAGTTCTACAGGGTTCCCACAGAAATATTAAAATGAATTTCCCTGACTTTCCCTGACTCTCCCTGTCGACTCGTTTAACATTTCCCTGACCATAATTAAAATGATTACAACAACATGCCCATCTAATGAACTTATTTTGCAGCCTCTGCCATACCCATAGCTGCCCATCACTCTCCTTTTAAGCAAAACAATATTTTATGTAACTATTAAAATGTTTTTAATGAAAAAAAAAAAGAATGTTATAACCACATCAAAAATACATACGTATTACTGAAAAATAATACATATAATTATAAAATTTACACACACATATTTGTTACGAATCTTATAATAACAAATTACGCAACTTGCAAAATTTTCCCTTCACAAAAAACTATTTTTTAAATTACTGATCACTTAAAAATTGGGAAGAAAAAAAAAGACAACATATATCAGTAACATTGAAATAAATACATATAAACTAAGTTGCGGATGCCATATTTGACAATCTGACAAAGTACACCCAATAATAATAATAATAATAAATAATAATAATAGAGCAGAAAAACTAACACGTTAAAGTGGAAAGGTGGCCGACACATCAGAAAAAAGTGCAGGCTGTGAAGAGAGCAGTTTAATATCATACCCAGGACATATTTGACAATCAGAGGAAAAATAATTACACTCACTAAAACAAAATAAAAATTACAGGAGAAAGAAGAAAAATTCATGAAAGGGGGAAAAAAAAACCTCGACAGCAGAAAAAAATTAAAGGCTGCGGAGAGGGCAGTTTAATGTCATACCCACGACATTTTCACTGACTTTCTGCTCTCTTAGTGTAATTTTCCCTGACTCTCAGAGTTCCAAAACATGTTTCCCTGACTTTCCCTGACCAAATTAATTTTCCCTGACTTTCAATGACTTTCCCTGACTTTCCAGGCCTGTGGGAACCCTGTTCTAGGTAGCAGGGTGTTTAACAGGGTGTTTGCAGGATTGTGTGACCTTGGTACGCTTCCTAGCGTAAATGTTGTATCCGAACGTCCCGTAGAACAAGCTCTTAATGAAGTTGAGAACATTCTTCAGGTACTAGAACGCAGCCCAACAACTAGCTCGAGACGAATTTCTGCTCAACTTCATACTCCACAAACAAGAGTGATACGCACAGTACACGAGCAATGTCTGTATCCATCGGCAGAGTGTACAACATCTGCATGAAGGAGATTATGTCCACCGGCAAGAATTCTGTCAGTGGATCGTTGCCAATGATCGATTAATTCCAAGTATTCTGTTCACTGATGAGTCAACATTTACCCGCAACGGAATCAACAACACATGCAACTCTCACGTATGGGCAGACGAAAATCTACACCCTACTGTAAAAAGGAATTTTCAACGACGTTTCTCAGTTAACGTGTGGTGCAGTATTATTGATGACCAACTCGTTGGTCCAGTAGTTTTAGATAATCATCTTAATGGAGTACGGTATCTTGATTTTCTTCAAAACGTGTTACCAGAATACTTGGAGGATATATATCATTTTGGCAACAAGAGCTCGTATGTACTTTCAGCAAGACGGAGCTCCTGCACATTCTGTACGGCCAGTGACACAGCACTTCAACGAAACGTATCCTGGGCGTTGGATCGGTCATCATGGAGTCATTCCTTGGCCACCGAGGTCAACTGATCTTACCCCATTGTATTACCGTGCGTGGGGTTGGCTTAAAAGCGAAGTCTACACGTGCAGGGTGGACACAAGAGAGGAACTTCTCGCTCGTATTTACCATGCTTGTGCTCAAGTACAGCAATGTACAAATGAGCTCAGATCAGCAACACAGCAGCTGTCTATCAGAGCAGCAAAATTCACTGAAGTTGGTGGTGGAGTGTCTGAACATGTTTTGTGAGGAAATGTACACAATTAAACAAAACATACGATAACAATATCGTGATTTACCATCACCTGCACATTTCCCGTTCCTTGTTGTTTTCATACGGTTTCTCTGAAACGGTTAAGAAATGGACATATGTTAGAAACATTTTGTTCAGAATCACCAGTACTATCACCCCTCTAAGCATGTACCTTTCCTCCCGACTCATCCTGTATATGGTGGATAAATAAACTCTTAGGTGGCGTTTTACTGACAACATATGCGGGGTTGAGAATCATAGTGGTGTAAGTCACAATTATTTAGTATAGGTCATTCGGAATAAAGTGAGCACTAAAAATTTAACTTTTGAAAAATATCACTAGCCGTTGTATCATACAATTCAGCATTAACTATAGTTGCCTTACTGCTCGTATGGTTGGCAGCGAAACTACGCAATATAGTTCCGTGTGTTTTCCTATTTAAATACCACATTACAAAAACAGAATCAACCGAAATTGACATGATTGTATTTTATATAATAAATTAACATTTTTTTTCAACTGTATCGATTCATACTGACTGCCTAATTTCATCTTACACGCGCAAACATCAAGTGACGTGTCCAGAGAGGTTAGACACGTCCCGTCGTCAGCCGTTACGCGCGGAAAGATACGAACTGGCTGAAAATAGAACTTTAGCAGGGCTTTTTGAGTGCTCACATTATTCCGAACCGCCTATAGTGACTTTTTATTCATGTTATGCACATTTTCCAGAAGAATATTCTGTAACAAATATTTCACTCTTCACTGAATGTCTTATTACCATTAGAGTATTGCAAGAATGTACTGCATTTTGCATGTGATTGAAAAAAAAATTGTTTACGAGGAAACTATTTTAACTGACTTACAACACTATAAATTTAAGCCCCTCATATTTTTCCAATTCTTAGTAAAATGTACAAAGATTTTAATTTATTGATTCATAGTTACGAAATACAGTTTAAATTGTAAATAATACTGGTGTCACGTTGGTACTGCATGAACGACTACAGTCGACTGAAAAGAAGTGCTGCGATACGTCTGTGCCAACACCACAAGGTTTCTCGTATAAAAGCGCAAGCTGGTCAGTATTTTTCAGAAGTTTATCTGGGGATGAATTTAGCGACTCTTCCAAAGAGGTTGCCGCTGTTATTGCCGACACACACACATATGTAAACGTCAGACACTTGAAGGAAACGAGCTGATTATGAAGAGGGATAGGGGTGCACGTTGTAAGAAGGCGACGAATGGGTACGTCGTGCAGACGTGTGTCAGGGCGGGATCTCTCCCAGGATGTTGACCGCAGAGCGACATGAAGTTGGCGGATGTGGGGAGGTCTTCAACGCGGCGAGGCGCCACGCACCGCGCGGCTGCGTGATGATGTGCGCGTGATAAGCGCGGGCGACGCGCCGGAATTAATTGCGCCCCAGGGACTCGGGGGGAGAAAAACGTCAGCCGGACCTCCGCTAGAGAAATCCCTTCCGTATCCTTGCTCGTGGTTCAAGTCCTGCTGCATAGTAAGTCAGTGACCTCGTAGATGCGCGTTTGTATTCTCGCTATGTCATCACGATTCTTCTGTCAGTTATATAGATTTCAGTATTTCCTCAAAGTAGTTGATGTTGGGCTAGACTATTAGACTTCAAGGTTACTCGACAGCAAGAAATACATTGATTTATATTTCACGGAATGATTTCTAACATGAAACTGTACATTTCTTCTTTAATGATCATGATGTCTTAACAATGACGCTCTGTACTTGTCCGACCGAAGAGTGGGTCTTCTTTCGTTTTGTACAATGGGCACATGTGAAATAGTTTCGTAAAATATATATTTCTCTGCAAAATACAACATAAGAGTGTGAGATAGTCGCCATCTTGAATTTTTGTATTTTGGGACATTACTTTTCTTCTTGGTTAATATTAGGAATATAACGGAATAGGATACATATTGATAGAATTTTAGACATCGTAAATATTATATTGTCCTCACTGTTGTTACAAATCGAATTGCAGTTAGAGAGAATTCTTAATACTTTCTTAAGTGCAATTCAATTGTAACAACAGTAACGGAAAATAAAAATTTATGGTGACTAAAATTCTATCAATATGTATTCTGTTCCGTAGTTAGGTTAGCGTTCAAAAAATTTGCCCAGAAGAAAAGTTATGTCACAAAATACAAAAATTTAAGATGGTGACTCACTCATTCTTTAAGGTTGCAGTCAGGTCAGGTCGCACAGCTGTGCAGAGCTGTGGCCGTTACATGATTATTCGAAAAAACTACTCAGTTGCGTAAGTTTTGTCTGCATAGGAACAGCATTCAAAAATCTTTACAGACGTGCATGCCTATTTCAAGTCCTACGTGCATATGGAAAGTTTGCTTTTATGCAACATTAATTGCGAAAATTGGTGTCTTTGTGATTTTGGACAGAAAATCTTGGTGCAGAATCTTGGAATAGGCGCGTGCAATACCCCTTTAACATTAATATTACGTCATAAAACGATATTGTCACCACTGAATGTCTCAAAGGCAAATCGTCGGCTAGAAGACAACAGGCCAGTTCAGTGACTTGCGCCTAGAGACTAGAGTGAGGTATGAAGCGTGTGCTGGCTGTCCTCACTGATCCCGCCAACGAGCTATATAGTAAACATAGAGGGGCGGAAACAGCAATCTCCAAGGCTCTGAGGTGAAGCCCAATTGAACGTGGTATTTTGACTCCAGATAAAATGGCGGACTCTTATTTCTGGTCGAGTCGGTCCGAATCGCAGGGGTTGTTAACACAAATGTTACCCTTTTGAAGTTATTTATGCTTGTCAATTTGTAAATAATTAGGGGGTAAATTTATAATGCATTTTTGCTTTGATTCTTGGTGAGAAATTGGAGGATATTAGTTTGGTGTTAAGTTTGCATGTTACTGCACATACTTTACTCTTTTCTTGCTAGTATCGCAAATGTTTGAGACGCCACATTGGTAGTATATCTTCCGTAATTTTAAATGCTGATAGTTTTTGGTCAGGCATTACATTTTTCTTCATATAATCGTGGCTTACATTTGCTTAGAATTTTTAAACTTTGAGACACCGTATGTTTAGCTTCTGTAGTTACCTTTTCAGAGAAGATAATTTTATACAGCTATAATTGTGTTTTTTTGGTGCATGGTAACTGACTGGAATCTGTAACGAATTAATATAGCAGCAAATATTTAGGGTGATTATGTATAGTTGAAAATATATTATATTTTATAGTGTAGAAAAATTTTAATGAGTTATTTTTAAGAACAGTACTAACAATGTAACGTACATAATATTTTGAAGTACTATCCTACTATACGTTATCACGTTTCTTTATCATTGTATTGGCATGATTTTTGCTTGAATTATTGGTGCTGTTTGTATTTGTATTTTGAAAAGTGGAAATTACTGATAAAAAAATCAGATCCTACTGTATGATCTTTGCCCGAAATATAGTAAAAAAAATAGAAAAACACTTCCGTAATACGTTCTTCTTAATGAGATCGTGTGGTCCTTGACCTATATCGTCGCTGCTGCAACAACTGTGAATACTGTGCATAGAAGCGACACCTTCAATAAACTGCAAACCGGCAGTTTTTTTTTTTTTTTTGTTTGCCCGCTCGCCACTGCGCCGTGTGTATCGCCAGCGAGTTATTTACCGGCGGTGGGGGTAGATAACCAAGAACGACGAGGGGCGCTAACTGCAGGGCGTCGCGTGATTTACGCCCCTAGCGCCGAGTCCTGACAGTCGAACCGGCGCGGCGCGGCTGATGAACACGCGGCGATAAACTCGATTAGCACCGCCCCGTGCAGTCCAGGTCAACGGGAAAGTGCGCGCACTGGTGACCCCAGGTCACTCACTAGCCATCCCCTTCTGTGCTGACCTCGCGGGCCCCTGTCTCACCTGCAGACCTCAGCACCGTCTGCATGGCGCTTCAAATACGTTGCAATGTTTAAGGGGTATGGAAAGTTAAGGTATCGTGCGAACGACTGGGATATGTAATCGTCGATAAAATCTTAACAACTCATCTTACTTTAATGAAATTTTTCTGCCGAGTAAATATTTTAGTAACGAACGTCTGTTTATATAGCACTGGACGGTAGTATGCTTTGCTTATGAGTAAAAAATTAAAGACGGTATTTAGACAAATAACGGATTGAAACCACAAAATCCGTAAAAATTAAAAACTGTCATTTTTAATGCGATATAATGTCTAGGACTCTGTAATAACAGAAATTCAAAAATATTTACGTTTCAATTTTAAAATGATTTAAACATCCGTAAACTACTCGCGCAGAGGTTTACTGAAAGTAAAATTATTTTACAATAAAAAGGAGAATATTTTTGCAATTCGGTTAACATACAGTCCTGGATATTATCGTACTAAAAATTATAAAAAATACAGTTTTCCATTATTGTAGATTTTGTGGTTACAATCCCTTATTTCTCTTACTACCATTTTAATTTTTTTTACTCAACAGCAAAGCATACTACCGCTCAGTGCTATATAAATAAACGTCCGCTAGTAGAATGCCTACTCGGCAATCCCATTGAATTATAAGTAGTTTAGATTTAATCGAGTACTGAGTATTCCAGTCGTTCGCTCGACGTCTTAACTTTCCATACCTCTTAAACTACACCTGTTTTCAAATGCTCTAGATAAGCGTGAAAGGTCACACGCAAATCACGGATACTGTAAACCGGTGTTACTTTGTAACAGCTGGGGCTGCACTGTGACGTGAGTTTGTGGACCTGGTGCGCTAGTCGTGCTGTAGCGTGGAATGGGAAGTATTTTTTATTGTATAACTACTAAAAACGTTTCCAATGCGTTTATCTACGAAAGAAGACACAGTTGAAACTTAGTCCCAGTGGTTTTAAAAATGCCGTCCACTTATTATAAACATGATTACCAAGCTCCTCAAAGTGCTAAAATATGACTCTTGTCGTTGCTGTAGCTGAGAAAATATCAACCGTAATTGAAAAGAAAATCGTAGAAACCTGCATTGGACTTTACAATATACTTTCCATATATAAAATAACAGGGTCATGGTTTGAAGTCCGGTTGAAAAACACATTCTACAAAAACAATGCACGCTAGTTTAGTACTTCGCGCCTAGAGGCGATGAGATGTTGGACGGGCGTGTTACATTCGACTTATCGCATTCCCCGTTTCCGTGCCTCAAACGTTAAAAAGAAATGCTAAGGTCCACAAACTCTTTTAACAATTAGGTCTTAAGCTTGTGTGAGAGGCGACATGTACGGAGCAGCGCCGGAATGAAGGAGTGGGGGTAATGGGATATCCCAGAGAAAACCCGCCGACCAGTGGCATCGTTCGGCACGATTCCTGCATGCGAAAATCCTGGAACCTAGCTGGGAATCGAACCCGGATCGCCTTGGTGGGAGGTGAATGCCCTAGGTATTGCACCAACCGTGGCCTGTATTACACTAATGTTAATATAGGTACTGTATAGACGGTGGAACGGAAATGGCGGAAAAACTCGTGAGTATAGGTATCCAGACATAAATAAATGAGAATGAGTATAACCACACACCTCTATTGTCAACCTACAACCTACCGTGAAAGTTGTGTTTATGAACATGTGCATTGACGATAAATAAACATCCACTAATCGAATACCGACCTTCCGAATTCAATTCAGATGCATGATGATACGAATGCAAAAATGGAAGTGTGGCCGTCATCCGATCCCATACGATGGAAACATGAAGACGCCTCCATATTTATGGATGTATGTATGTGTCCCTAAGCTTGCAGCGACACAGCGCAGTAAATAAATAAATGGAATGACACAAGGGTCGGGGGGGGGAATTCAATAAGTGTCAATTGTAAAATTGTCATTAAAAATTAAATTATCTTCCTAGCCTGTAGTTGAATTAACCTTGCTCCAGGTAAGAAACTGAGAGGTACTAATTAATCTTACACGACTTTCTTTAAACGAGGGCTACGGTGTTAACGCTTTCCCACGCTAGGGTTACGTACCGAAGTATATCTAAATCACAACATAAAAAGCGGCTGAGGTTAATAATATTAAAAAGGCTTTAATTGTCGTAGTATTGTAAATGTCGTCTTTTCTTAAGTGAACGATTTTGGAATCAATATTTGGGGAAAACATACTGAAGATAATTATATATGTATGCTGCAGTGTGCTCTGACATACAGGCGTTAGTACTAAATTAATACCTATTAATAATCATAGTTCCGTGGTATATTACTATTTCGTCTAAAGGCCATAATTTACCATAACTACTCATCAAAAGTTGCGTAATTCACGGCATTAACAAATTTTCTGCGTTTACGACACTTGTGTACGCGTGAATTTTTACAACCTTAATTTTTCTCTTAAGCTGCTTAGTAAACTTATTGAAAGTCTATTTAATTAGTTGAAGACAGTAACTGTATAGACTTTAGGGCCTACTTCTGCAGAGTTGCGACGACTGTTCCGAGCAAGGTAGGCCTACGTGGTAGGACAACGCGTCACTCTCCCTGGAGATAGGAGAGGATAGAATTGTACTGCTCCGCGTTCGTGCGTGTTGTGTTATGGGGAATTGCAAAAGTTGGGAACCTCCTGCTCGAAGAAATGAGACAAAGACGTGGAAGAGTTTATGCGGGTTCCTTCTCGCCCACAACGTGTAATAAGGGAGAGGTGCAAGGAGTCCCCATTCTCCCCCTCCTCGGCAAAAAGTAGATCCTCAGGAGAGGTTTCTGAACGTTCGTTCTCGCCGTTCCGGACGGCGAGAAATAGTGTCCCCCCGCAAGCACCCTAGTTGCCCGCTCATTTCCGCCGTCCGTGGGGCAGATCTCTTCGCGATAAGCTCCCAGACTGGGCGCACACGCGTCGCCGCGCCCCGCAACTGCACATCACGTCAGCTCATATACAGAAGCGAAACTGCCGAGTTGCGACCCAACTCCCGGCCGACTACGTAGTAACTGGCTTCTGTGCGACTCTTTCACCTACACATAGAACACGTGGCTTCCACTAAAGTTGGCGCACAAATACTGTACGTGCTTCGAAACTTTAGGAAACTCTCTCTCGAGTTTAAAGTTGGCCGCCGAGGTTTTGGCAGAGCTTCGGTCGCTTCGAGATTATTCCAGAACTACTCAGCGCGTCTGGGTAAGTTACGTCAGCTTTGGAATAGCGTGCAAAGAACCTTACACACATGAATATACACTTTAGAACCTCCAGTAATCTCTGTGACCCGCGGTGGCAGAGTGGTCAAACCACTCGCCTCCCACCAAGCTCGATTCCCGGCGGGGTCGGACCCCGGAGTCTCGCATGTGGGAATCGTGCCAAATGTTGCCGTTGGTCGGCGGTTTTCTCGGGGATCTCCTGTTAACCCCGCCCGTATCATTCTGGCGCTGCTCCATACTCACCTCATGTCAACCCTCAACAGCTCTAAAGACCAAAATCTCTCACTCACGCCACGGTAACAGGCTGGACTCGCATTCGGGAGGAACCGCCGTCGATTCCCGGTTCCGGCCATCCTGATTTCGGTTTCCCATGGTTTCACGAAATTACTCCAGGCGAATGTTGGGCTGGTTCCTCAACAATGACCATGGTCGACTCCTCTCTCAGCTCCTGTCATTGTACCAAGTTGTGTGATCTCGCTGCCGACGAGACGTAAAGCCACTTACCTTACTATATGCAATTCTTTTAAAAAATTGTATACACGTACAACGCCACTTGATCTGTAGTGTTGAGCAATGTGCTGGCAGGATCACTAAGGCATTATAGAAGCGCCAGTTCAGGACTTGCACCAATGTTGAAGCGCGTTTCGCGTGCTGTCTCTCCCTAAGCACTTGCAGACCTCGAACTTGCAACATATGTCCATACAGGCGGCCAGCTAAACACCTCCACTCTACTTCGGCAACAATGGCACGCCAAGACAACATGGTCTTCTCGCACCGGCAGCAAGACGCATGGGTAGTCAGGGGTCTCAACAACTTCTAGCAAAAATATTACGGACTTAGGACCACGCATGTTTAAAACAGGTACAAAATATGGGACCCTAGTCAAAAGTAGGGACCATTATAGGAACCAAAAAAATATGAGAAATTCTCAACTAACAGGCCAGATAATCAGAATTCAACATTTAGTGATAAATATTGTACGTAAAGATTTCCAGTGTGCACTTGACTACACTGAGCACTGGGAAATAAAAATAGTAAAAACAGAGCACATACTTCATGAAGGTTTGAGAGAAAAAAAGCTGTCGTCTTCATCATAAGTTGGTCAACAGACTAACTGAAGATGGCAGCTGCCAAAACATCGAAAGACATGAAAAGTAGTGACGCGACTGAATCACACAAGCCAAAAAAATTTATTCAAAATGTTTAACTTTATAGTACACGTAAAAACATTATGTCATATGATAATGACATACACACATGTATATGTCTACTGCAGTTTAAACTTTAAGAACAGATAAAATGTTATAGAATGTGGTGAATGCTTTCTGTCATAAGTAGGTGACAAAAATTCTTTTTTACTATTTCATGTGTGTTTATCTGGAAAACTTGAATTAACTCCACTTAGAGATTTAAAAATGAATGTTAGAGGCAATTTGTGTAAATAAAAGACTTTAAGTGACCAAACTAAAAAATTGGAACTTTTAGGGTAAATAGGGACCTGTTGAGACATCTGGGTAGTCCATCAGTATGCACTAATCCGCGGGATACCGTGCAGGCCACCGCGAATTCGTAGGGTATAGAGTACATTACGTAGTATCAACAGCCGTCACGCAATGTTCATTTTCAGACCACTAATTTCAACCATAGAGTCAGATTTTCAAAAGAAATCCATTACTATTAACCTACTTTTTTTTGTGACCACACTGATTACGATTGTACGAATACCTTTCAGTTTCTTGCAAAACATTGTTGGTATTTCGTACGAGTCACATTAAATTCAATATTTTCTTTGTAACTTATTTCAATTTTCACATTTCACACGGCGGAACACATTTCAAATTTGCAGTTTTCAAACACACACAAAAATTTAGCTGACATGCCCGGAAATTAGTCTGACTGACACCGTAACAAACACAACTGCATATGACAGATTTTCCATGTGAAAACTTCTTATCTGTATTATTTAACGTTTTTAATGTACCCTATAATTTACTTTTTTAATTTTTTGAACTAAACATGGAAGTGTACATTCACTAGGCCTATATAATCAAACTAAGGTTAATTCTACTACTGGTTTAGAAGGAGCACGGAAATTTTCTGGCTCTAGTTTCGCTGCTATCGTTACGGGACGAGAAAAATACGAAACTATTGTAAAATTTAATTTAAATAAGCTTGGAAATGACAGAAGTCATTTACGTTATAAGGGAAAATAAACCAACTTCGTGTTTCAAACTATCAACTTTATGTAACTTACAATTCAGGTAAGCTCTGTGATGGGTCAGTTTGCACCCACTACCGAAAAGCGGCAGAAATTTTCCCTGTGCGAAACTATTAACATTAATCGTTCCAACCTGTAGTCGAATTAACCTCAGCCAAACCAATGTCATATTCTTCTGTTGTGTTGGTAGAAACCGACCCCGTCATCCTTTCAGCGTTATGTTCATCCGTATAACAGCACGGGCCCCTGTCTTGGAGGGCGCCATCGCCTCGTGCGTGTCCTGCCACAGCACGAGCCGCTAGCGTCGTCGGCGGCTCCAGCGGTTACTAATCAGCGGGGTCAACGCGCTCGGGGGCAGAGACATTTGACCGCGGCAAATTTGACTGCGACAATGTTTACAGCTGGAGACTGAAGCACCGCTTGACGCCCCGCAGCGTCCTGAAGACACAGGCGAGGGTTTGTGGTTTCATATTTGCTGATAGTCATTTGTCGAAGCCGCCATACGCCAGTGGCTTCACAGGACTGTGGAGGATCGCGCGACAATTCTGGCCACCGATTCACAAGGCAAGGACCCAGTTTGCACATTCCGCATGGTGAGAGTTACCAAGTTGTAGCAGAGGTGACCTTATAATTTTATGACGTAATATTAAAGATGAAAGTGTATTGTACACGCCTGTATATTTAAAAAGATTTAGCGGCAAACCGCAAAAATACCCATTTTCGCCCAAAGATGTTAGAAGGTCCAGACGGAGCATGTGGCTGGGAGTCTGTAACCAAACAAACGCTTGATGTGGATAGGAGATATTAATTAGGAGGTGAGTAAACAGGGCTAAAATATAGATTTCAACCTAAAACATCAATTAAAGAGCATAATACATTCATTCACCTTTAAAATACCAGTCTGATGTGTACCTCATGGCAGCTGGATAATTTACTGACTACCTCTCCCCCTCTTGGCTTCACTCCCGTCGCCCAAATTCCAGCCTTATGCTACACCTTATAAACTGCGTAATCGGTTTTATAATATGTTGCTTGTATAAACATGTGCTTGTTGCTTGCCTGTAACACGTGTGTTTGATGACTTACGTGATTTCATGCATTATTAATATGCAAGTTCGCAAATCTTACTTGATGTTACACGTAATATTATAATAATTATTTTTTTTTGCAGTTGCAACACGCGTTATGTTAGGTATTGTATGCCAAAGGTAAATAAAAAAATACGTTTAAACAAACGTGACAGAACTATTTAAACGGCGTTTTTACGCTTCGAAACGATTCCACGAAAAATTTTAGGTCCAACTGTTTTATTTTTCAGGTAAAATGAAAAACAAAAATACTATCGGCCTGTTTGCAGTTCCAGAACGGCAGAAAACACCCCGCATCACATGTGCCCGAACAGAAGAGCGGGACCTCGGCTCCAGCATGGATCGCTGTGCAGCGCCAGCTGTGCGTGACGTCATCACCAGTCCATTCCGAACACATGACTGGAAGTCAGCGGCATGGATGCGAAAATCCCGTAACCCGATTCCCCGCCCCGACAAGAGAATTTGTACGCATCAACGCAACGAAATCACGTAGCGAACGCAAACGCCGCGTACTGGTGCTCATATCGTGTGACAAACATTGACATTTGCCATTGCCAAGCGACGAGCAAAATGGAGCGTGACTGTCAACACGACGAGAATGATAAGCAATCACAAATTTCCTTAGCATTTAATTTAATAATAATGCAAGGACACCTAGAATATAGAGTATTTATACCTAATCTTAATATATAAAATGAAGTGTCCTGAAACACTCACTCATCAACGCACAGCCCAAACCGCTGGGCGTAGGACCATGAAATTTTGAGGGAAGCTTTCCATTCCCCAGTAGGCACCCACTAAAAACGGATTTTTCGATATTGATAACTAAAGGGGTGAAAAGGGGTGATATGAGTTTTCAAAGAATTCCTGATAACTCATTAACCGGGAAAGCGATCATATATTATTTACTTCATAATATTGCCCCTATGAAATACATATTTGCAAATTTTTCGATTTTGCGAAATTCAAACATTTAGGAGGTGAAAAGCAGTAAAATGTTACAGTCTCCCGAAAAAAAGAATGATAATGTAGAAATAACTCAACAGTTGTATCTTTTTGCCAACCTACTCATAAATAAAACCTCTTTGGACTGTAGCCTGTACCTACGAAAGAATTATCACGGCCTGCCTTTAACATTCACTCAGGTATTGTATAAAGTTTGTGGTGTGGCAGGGGTGGGGTTACGGGTTCATATCCCGTGCAAGACTTTGCGATGGGAATTACTATGACATCATACGAGCATATTGCCCGCGCTCTTTACACTGAGCTAAGACAATTTATAGTTCACTGTTATTGAGTACGCTAGCTGTTAAATGCCTTCCATCACATATTTTATCCAGAGTTACTGTTTACATTACATAATTTCACGCTGGCAAAGCAGCAGCCGGCCAGCTAGTATTACGTAAAAAATACCGGTTTTTTTTGTTCGTATTCCACATAGCTCCTATACTATTCATTCTATGGTAATGAAATTTTGGTAAAATATGCGTGCACCCGCGAAGGTTTCTTCTTGCTACATAAAACATTTTTGTTTTCGAGAAAGGGAGGAGGACCAGAAAAGGGTATCTACATAAAAGTCAATGAAAAAAATACTTTGGTAAATTGTTCTGAGTGCACCTGTGAAGAATTTGCCGAATAAAAATTGGGGCGTGGGGGTAACACGGGGTAGAGAGTCAGAATATGGTACTCAAAAAATATAGTGAAAAAAACTGGTGAGTTGTACGTACTTCTGCAAAAGTTTCAGCCAAAAAATTAAGGGGGGGAAGTAAAACGGTGTTAGAGGGCCATAATAAGGTAATTAATTGAAATAAACTTAAGTGAGTTGTTTTGCGTGCGCCCAAGAAGGTTTCTGCCAAAAAAATATATACTTATATACTTGCCGGGGGGGGGGGATTCTAAACTGGTTACAGGGTCAGAATGGGATACCCGGCAAATTTAAGGTCATGCTCTATAGTTCATACTGTTTTTGCGATAATTATTTTTTTTTAAATCTTAAACAAGAGCAGATATCAAAAATATGTTCATTTATTGCACTGTCACTTATCCACATACAGGCTGAATCAATACGGAGTGTGTTAATTTCGCATACTTCTAAGCTTACGACCCGAAAATGTGATTTACACTTTCTCCGTAAACTGAATTCTAGTGGGAATAATGCTACCTTAAAAATGGTCTATGAAATATAAGTTCTTTAATTAAAAAATGGACTACCACTTCGTGTTAATTAACATTACGTTGAATCGTGTCAAAACAGAGAAAGACAAAGCCAGTTTTTATTTTATTTTACGAAACTAGACTTAAGGGCGCCGCCTACCCGCGCTTGAGAGACTCAAAAGGCGACGGAGCAGTAAGGTCGACCTTGAAGCGCGCATCAAATGTCGCGTCGCCTCAACGAGCCAAGCGCTGAACTAGCGTGCAAGGTTCCCGCTGAACGGTTTTTACTATGGAACACTAAGCGATGACCATATAATTGTATTGGTGGAAAGTCTGCAGCTAAATTCAGCGCAGGTCGCAATCTGAGTTACACATACATACGCTTCGTACATTTCGAAGCACGGAAGTCTGAAAAGGCCGTTTTTAGCCATGTTGAAAGGATTTTGAAACAGTGTTTTTAACGAGCATGGCGTCTTAAGGGATATGGAAAGGTAGGATGTCGAGCGGGTGACTGGAACACTCAATCGACAATCAAATCTGAACTACTCATCAAATTTCGATGAGATTTTTTGCCGAGTAGATATTTTATCAGCTGACGTTTATATATATAACATTGTGAGGTAGTATGCTTTACTTTCGAGTAAAAAATTAAAAACGGTTTTTAGAAAAATAAGGGCTTGAAACCACAAAATCTACAAAAATGGGAAACTGTAATTTTTATAATTTTTAATACGATAATGTCTGGACCTCTATAATAACAGAATTTCAAATATACTCGCGTTTTAATTTGAAAATAATTTTACTATCCGAAAATC
>PNEQ01052266.1:0-13992 GCA_003012365.1 Medauroidea extradentata
CATCTAGCAAACTTTCACTGAGGTGATTTGACACTTTGACACTAGTCTAAATTTTCTTTTGCCAGCTATAAGTCTTAACACGTCATTCAGAAATGTAAATGTGGGAAAAGAAAAAAATGTGGGGAAAAAAAAAAAGAGGGGAGGCGAGAGGCATAATTGAAACGAAGATATTTAAAAAACTTCCCAAGTCCACAACCAACTCTTCCTCTCTTGCTGCATTGTAGATGTCAGCTGATCTCCGTAGTTTTCTTAAACTATTTTTTTTTCTCCTTCTCCTGAATAATGTTCGTTTCTGGACTTGAGCGTTTTTTAATTCACTGTTTCTAATGACCCCCCTTCTCCCCGCGGAGTTTACTTGCCCTTCCTGTTGGCATGGCCCTGATGGTTATGAGCAGCTCCGATGTGTAGGCACGTCTTCATGAATCTCGGTTTGTAGGATGACAGTTGCTGGCAGGTAGAGGTTATGTGTGTGGCAAGATCTCCTGGGAATGGAAGTGGGATACCTAGACATCTGTCGTAATCTCTCTTTAAAATTCACATTACGTCACCGCACATCTAAAAAGTGAACTTGCTCCAGCTACCTTTTTTCTCTCTCTCGAGTTGTCCAGCCGGACAGCTGGGCATTTGTATTCGTCGCATGTATGTGTTTTTTTTAAATAACCACTCATTAAGGTTTTACATGGAACGGAATAATGCGTATTTTTCAGCTACGATGACACCAGAACACATTTCACATTTATTTGCCACGACAGCAGCTTGGAGATATTTTTCTCCCGGACATCCAAGACTACTCGTAACGAAATGATACACGTAGGTACGTATAATCAATTAATTTTAATATAACAAGAAAGTAATTTTTTAGAGACACTGGAAAATCGCCTGAAAAGGTTGACTGTTTGCTACACTCAAACATGCTGAAGATTTTGTGTCGATATTGGCTATCGTTATGGCCAGGAACTATTCGCGAGAAGAATTGTAGCTACATTCACCAGTGAATCATACTCTTCAAACTGCTCTCCTAAAAAAATATTATATTTGTGACACAGTGTCTCGTATCTCCGAGGTACAGATATATGTATAGTATTGTCACGCCCAACTTCATCTTGTGGCCCACCATGTCTTGCTGACCTTTCAGACGGGCTCATGAATAGCGGTGGCATGGCGTTGAGCCAAGACCGCTTCACTGACAGTTTACTCTGATGTTTATCGACATAATCCGGCAGTGGACGTGGGCTATGCTACACTGTGCTAACTGAACGCGATCGCATTACTGCACATACCGCCTTCACATACACATCCGTCATGAGAGAAAAAAAATGCTTCCCAAGAAGAGACACTTTAACCGAGCAGTTGAGGTTCAATGATAAATATGTGTATGATTACTAGGTTTGTGTCTGTTTTTTGCTGCGAACCTTCTATAATACACTGCACCTTTAACAATTCTGATTAATTGATAATTATGGTACAAAAATGTTGTATGCTTACACGCAAAACGTACGATAGGAACACGAATGGACTGTTCGTTGCTGAACATGCTTAAAAAAATGTAACCGTTTCACAACCATGACATTCAAGAAAATACTATATAATATATGTATTTTGGTAGTTAAAGTATACTGAAAATACACAAACGGACTGAAACTTAAACAAGTTACAAAGTAATGGAAAAAGGTCATGTTCGTTTTGTCTTTCATTAACCTCTCCAGTTTATCGTTTCTCTGTTTAGTCTGGTTAGAATTTTTAATCCGATTTACATAAGCTTACTTTGTCCGGGAAATAGGAAATAGTACTTCCCTGATTTCTCGTCATAGTTTGGAAATATTTTTGTCGTATTTTTTGTTTATTTTGCACATGTTCTGCAAATAATAAATTCCATTTTAAAACAAAGAAATGGAAGGAAACGAAATACGGCACTCGACCCTTACTCGAATAATGGCGTATAGGTGTGAATACTGTCGCTTCTTTACGTAACAGTAATCTTCTCCATATACTCTTCTCAAGGTTTGTTTGGAGTGCTACATCCACGTAAAAACATCGCCTCCCCATTGTATACAGCTGGAAAACGTTCTGTGAGCTATGCGCTCCTGTTTTGCAGACGTGTCGCATCTACCCAGCGTTTATGTCGGACTGCTGACGTGATCGACATTTCGTTTAAACTAAAGTTCTCGTTTATTGGCGTAGACACGGCAGTGTCAAAGCTACACTAGGAACTATAACAGGACAATTTGAGGGTACTTGATTTTTTTATATTATATATATGTCCGACATTCGGACTGAATTTTTGGTGCTAAAATATACCTCGGACAATCACCCTGGATATTTTTTTTTGGAAAAGGGGGGGGGAGACGTGTCCCCTCCGTCCTCCTCGCCAAACACGCCCCTTGTTCAACAAGTCTCTCTAATAGTAACTTTTTTAATTCGAGCATCCGAATCGTCCGAACTACGCAAACATTCCTATAACCCTAACCACTCTAATTCGTGTATCTTGACAAACCGGTCGTCACTAATTCGGACATTCGGACGACCCGAATGAGTGTATGGAGGAAAAAAAATATACTTTAATAATAACAATAATAATAATACAAAACCGTATTGTAACAATATTGTCTACCATGCGGTGAAGAATTGCTACACTTGAATTTTAGGGAGAATTTCTGTTAATCTGAAATTTTGATAATTCAAATGTCCCTTGGTCCAGATTAGTGAAGATTATCGGGACTATTTAGGGTGAGCGCGTGTTGGTGATTATTTTGATCTTCTAGTCTTTAAATTTTTGGTAGGTTAATTTAATGCCGGTAACTAATTTTAATTAGTTATATTTCCCACGATATGTGGAAAAACTTGTTATGGTTGTTTAGAATTTATTTCGGTAGTTTTGTCTTAGTGCCTGGTTGTAAATTGTTTGCAATGTTGGCTGCGTTGCTGACGGACATGTCAGCGACATCCTGGCATGAGCTTGAACCAGGCTGCTTGTTAGGCAGTAGCATGTGCCAGCCTTGGCCATCTTCCATCATCGTCTCCGGATCACCTTTCTTGTGGTCACACTTTCTCGCCGTATGCGGAAATAATAGTGGTCACACTGCGAGAGAAACATAGGAAAGACAGATGCATGTCGGGGAAGTTTGAGAGTTCATTGAGAAACGAGATGTCGCCTTGTGCCATGTGGAAATAACTGCAGCTCGGAATCCGGTTATTTTACGAAATGATTACTGCCCTATAAAAATACGTTTTGCAGCTTAGGGTATGAATGGGTGTAGTTCTCAGTCTGGTTCATGTAGTAATCTTTTCTAGTACTTGATGCCTTTTAATTATAAGACGAAGGTTAGTTTTCAGCCCGAAGGCTAGTTGAAACCTCGAGAGGAGCCCCTTACGGCGCTTATGAAAATTCACGCGGGTAGGGTAGATCAACCAAAATGTTTTTGGTATATGGAATAAAACCCCAGGTAAGTTTTCCCGTGTTCGAAATTTCAACTGATGACCTCTTGGTTAACTACGAAAACTAATGTTATATTTGAATATAAAAACAGTATGTGTAAAGAATTCACTGTGGATGTATCATTAGCAAAACATTTATCGTGTGAATAATATGAAGGCTTTTTTTGGATTCCCGTAGTTTTAAAAACCGTGAATAGCATTGAAAGGGTTATCAAATCATGCTGAACGACAAAACCCGGTCACGTGACTGAGATGACCTGCCCTACTCCACGGAGTGAATTTTCATAAGCGTCTTTAGGCGCTACTAGGCGAGGCACCGCCCGTGATGAGGGACAACACAACGCCTAGTCCTGAACCGGGAGAGGCAACTGTAATTTTTGACCTCCCCGGCCGGGAGTGGAACCTGGGACATTTGGTACACCGACCAGGGGGCTCTGACCACGTAGCCAAGCCGTCGGAGTAAATATAAATTGTAATTCGTTCCTGAGGTGAACAAAATTATGACCCTTCTGGTAGTGTTAGTAATTGAAAAGATATTTTATAACTAGGGATCGGAAAATTCGCGTTTTCTTTGGGACACAAGTTAGGCCTACACTTCAAACATATGTAAACTTCTGCCACTTCCTCAATCCGACAAATTCTACAAAAATGGAAAAGCGCCATTTTTATAACGTTTAATATGGTTATATCTAGGCCTCTATAATAATATAATTTAAAAAAATATTCGCGTTTTTTATTTGAAGATAATTTTAACATCCGTAAACTTCTCGCGCAGAGATTTCCGGATAGTAAAATTATTTTCAAATCAAAACGCCAGTATTTTTGAATATCGGTTGTTGTAGAGGCCTAGATATAATCAAATTAAAAATTATAAAAATGACAGTTTTCCATTTTTATAGATTTTGTGGCTTCTAGCCCGTATTTTCTAAATAGTTTTTAGTGTTTACTCGAAAGTAAAGTATAGTACCGCATAGTGCAATATAAATAAATGTCCACTGATAAAATATGTACCCGGCAAAAAAATCTCACCGAATTTTGATGAGTAGTTCAGATTTTTGTGACGATAGAGTATTACAGTCGTCCGCTTGACATCGTACCTTTCCATACCCCTTAAAGTGACATTGAAAAACACTTTCAACGGAAATACTGCACACAAGTTCAGTGCTCCGCGTCTAGAGGCGATGAGGTGTTTTTGGACACACGTCGTTACGCCTCCCCCGTTGGCGTTCCTTAAAAAAAAAAAAAAAAAAAAAAAAAAATCAAGGTCCGAATAACTGTCAATGGCAAAACTTTGTATTGTACGGTTCAAGTGTAAAGTTAATAACATACCGAATAAGTCGTAATGGGATGGCAATCGTGCAGTAGTATGCTATGTTGTGTGACACTCAATGCAGCACTTCCATCAGTGGAGCGAACAGACAATACCAGCGTTGCCAACCCTTCAGCAAAAAATGTCCGTACGAAAATGTCATTTGGACCGTATTTTTCGCCCCAGGACCGTACATCACAATTTTTAGAGTTTTCTGCCGAGTTTATGCCTTAATTAGAATTATTCTCAATTTCATATAACTGTAGTAGCTAAATGCTGATTGTTTTAAGTGATTCGCGACTTATTCCGTGTGATTTTCGGCAATGGCATGTGTACCGCTTCGGCGATTTTCGAATTGGGGGGAATAAATATAAAAACACCCTCCAAGTTTTCCATTGCCCATGAATGGTTTAAGATCCGCGAAAAATACTGCTAGCTTAATTTTCGCAGTGTGTGCAAGTTTTTGAATGTCGATACAAGAAAGTCAGTTTTTTTTAGAGGAAATAAATAAATAGCTCTCTAGGTTGCTACAAATACGCCTTTAAATTTTGCAGTGTTTTATTAATCGAATTAAGTTCAGAAATAGTATAAGAAATATGATAAATTTTAAAGTGTAATGAGGTAGATTAAAAAAAGTGATTTAGTTGAAACAATTGTGTCAAATTTTTAATCGAGTGAAAACATTTTTAACTTATTTTCCTAGATTGTGCTAGGACCATACAAATAGCATACGATCCAAGGGCTGGACCGTACGGTTGGCAACGCTGCACAGTACATAGGGGGTATGGGGTATAGGCGCAACTAGAACGAACATTTGGGGAGGGCACAATTCTGTGAATACTGTTACACTCAAGCTCCCCCTACCTGTAATCAGTAACGTAGTCAGAATTTATGAATTTCAGACGGGGAAGGATGGCTATCCTGCGAATATTATAATGGATCACCCACCACATCTTCAAGCGGGGGATCCGGGGGTCCTCCCCCCGGAAAATTTCGGATTTCAAGGTTCAAAATAGTGCTGTTTTAGCAGTTTTCATTGCTAAACATCACTGGTTATCCAATATTACATTAATTGTAATTTTTAAGACCCTGGTTGATTATTTATTTGGGGGGGGAGGGGGCCTGTGCCCTTGTGCCCCCCCCCCTTTTAGTAGCGCATATGGTATGAGGTATGTGAGCCGTGTCGCCGTTGTGACAGCAGTCACTGAGGAATGTCGAGTGCTGACGACGGTCGATCCCCCCACCTTCCCTCCACAGCGGGGCGTCTTGTCTTCCTGACGTTCTCGCCCACACGAGCTGTTATGCTGACGTCGCGACGCCGCCTTGTGCTGACGACGCGCTGACAGTCGACCCTCGTCTTCACTCTTCACACAGCTCGTCTACCCCGCACCGCCCGCCTGACTGCTTCTGACCCGTGGGAATTTACATGTTCACAACTCATAGGTAGAGGTACGTCAATTTCGCGGATTCACCTGGCAGTAGCCTAGATTGCTAAGTCCTGTACACGCTCTGGATACAGTCGATTATGCATTGTCTTATAACATTACAAGCGACAGCTCTATTAATCATTTCCTTATTTACTATACTGGCTTGCAGTAGTCAAACGCGTTTCGTGACAGCGGCCAGCTAATCACACACGTGATTATGAAGTATATATATTTGGCGTTCAACCTGACCTGGAATGTATTTGCGAAATTGACGTACCTCTACTCATAGGTCGTTAGGAATAAAGTGAGCAATAAAAATTTAACCTTTCAAAAATATCACTAGCCGTTACTGCATATAATTTAATATTAACTATAGTTTCCTTCCTACGTGTATGGTTGGCAACGAACTAACCGAATGTAGTAGCACAGAACATTTTGGAATGCAGAAGTCAAATAGCAGGTAGGACATCAAACCTTGTATACGCCAGCAAAATGGCTTCCCTGGCCAGCAGCATGGCGGATAAGCCTACGGCCAATCAGCGTAAGGCGACTGCAATACTAGCCGGCAGACAGGCCAATAGGAGCACAGAGGAGCCAAACTGACACGAGGCTGTTATCAGCAGTCCCGGGCAGCCAATAAGCGGCCAAGTTCGCCCGCGTCAAATGAGCCGCCACGTCATTTCACGTTTGTATTACTATTTAGTCTGTGACAGGACCGTGTTTTTACCTGTTTGAATGCAGCAATATTGAAATAAAATCAATATAAATAGACATATTTGAATTTTATGTAATTAATAAATAAGTTCTTATCAGACTATATAGGTTCATGCCGACTGCTCAGTTTCTAAAACTCTCATACAAGTGACGTGCTAAGAGAGGCGAGACATTTCCTGTCTTTACGCGTGGAAAGGTACGTATTGTGTGACAATACAAATTTAGCGTGGCTGTTCTAGTGCTCACTTTATTTTGAACCGCCTATACACTGTTTTGTGTACTTGGCGCATGAAGCATGTCATGCCTCTTCTTTTTTTTACGCGATTCACTGAAAAATTCAATTGTTATATTTGTGCGAGGTATGGTTTGTTTTGCAGACGTACATTATGACAATTTTTTTCTGTAATACAATTTTTTTTAGCTTGCATAGGTTTTTTTTGTAATGAAACGTCAAAGTCCAAATTTGCATAAAACGGTTTTATGCGTTAAATTAAGACATACTGACTTCTCGAACTGAAATAATTTACATTTACATGTGTAGCTATAATGTATTTGCATGTTTCTTGCATTGGGACAGAATATCGTGCTGTGTACTATTGTGGACATACGCCATTGCAATATTATGTTGTCCCAGACATCTTAGAATGAGAATAAAAAAAAACAGTTTGGCTGTAGTCAACATATCCACCAACTAAAACAGAACATGAAAGATCACATAAGGGATTAGTTATTTTGTTTCGTATTTTGACGTTTATTTATTTATTTTTTATTTGTTTAATTCTCTTGTGGAATCTTTCATGCTCTGTTATTTTGGTTTATGGATGTGTTGACTACAGCCAAACTAGGCTTGTTTTCTTATTTTTTGTTGTTCTCATTCTGACATTTCTGGGACGACATATAATTGCAATGGCGTATGTAGTATGTACACAACAGCACAGTACGTTAATGCTGAACTTGCCATCGAAGCGACGCAAATTTGGCAAGTTGAGTTGCGAAATGGCAGTTTTGCCCTTGGAATGTAGTTACTGGTTAGCTGACGTGCATTTTACACCGTATTATTATTTTTTGTACGTAGGGCACTTATTTTTTTGGTCGGATGGAGAAACTAGGGAGATCGGCGAATGTATGTAACGGTATATTTTTCTCTTGTGAGTTGATTAAATTCAAGCTGAAGAGGGGGGGGGGGGGTGAGGGGAGACAGACCGTCTCGCTGTGAAGATATGGCACCACGCCTCTAGCACATAAATGTCGTCTGCCGAGGAGAGAGTGAGGTCTTATAATGTGCTGGTTCCAGACGGTAGTATTTTCCTCCTTGACGTCGGCGGAGGTGAGCAGCTGGGCACGGGAATAAGCCCTCTAGGCGGTGACGTCACTGCGTGGCGGCGACATTTATTGCCCTCCGCCGACGATTCAAGGTTATGGGGTGGGCTGCCCCCTCGTCTGGCGCGGTTAGCACCCGTCAAAGAGCACTCTGCCCTAACCCCCCTTTCTCCCTTCACCAACCTTGTCTTCATGGTTAGGGGAAGAGTGGAGACACACCGGCTCCTGTCACAGCATCCCGCGCCTGCTCGACATCGTCTTAGGTCGCAGTCTCCAGAGCCCGGGCAGGATATCACACTACCAGTGGCGACTCGTGGGTTGTTGCCAGGTGGGGCTGCAGTTGCCAAGAGCTGTACAAGGTTGTGCGCTTGTTGACTCTACAGCCACTGATACGCTGATGTGCAGGTGCCCCTTACTACACATCTAGTAGCCGGCAAATATTTCATGCTCGTTGGTCTACGGCGCGTCCATCACGAGTATACAGTTCCAACTATCTGCAGCCCCACCTGGCAACAATCCACGAGCCGCCACTGCTGCAAGTTCATGACTCTATCTTTGTTGGTACCTACACTTCTTCGAGTACCCTCCAAGAGGACGCAACAAAACGCTTGCCCACTCTTGTGGTAGCGTTGTACCAGCGAGAGATCAATGCAGCAGTAAACAGGTTTTCTTCTTATTTTCCATATCAGTGAACCCGTTATTTTTTCAGGTCTCTCTATGTAGTCAGTAATTTTTGATGAAAAATAATTCAGTAACAATTCGTTCCAGTGCCTTACCTTCACATCTATAGCACTGCTTCGTGTTTATTGGGAGCAGACTTGGGAATGTGAACCAAAAAATCTAACAGATTTAAGTTGAAGTTAATGCCTTAAAAATTAATTGATTTAAGATAAAACTTAACATTAAAAATATTAACTGATAAAAGTTAGATTTAAAAGAAAATTAATTGAGTAAAGTTATAAGTTTGTGTGTCCCAAAATATCTGTACGAAGGAAAATAAACGTTACACGCGGATGGCCACATTATCAAGAAATTCCTTATTTGAACACTGTGGAAACCATTTTAAAAAATGGTTATTTATTCAGTGTCGGTATATTATAGTATTTAATAGATTTATCTTTTTTCCCAGTCAAAAACATTAAAACTACTTGTTGAAATAATAGTTGTATTGTTATTTTCTAGTGCAGTTATCAGTTTGAAGAAACTAACTGGTTATTTTAATAGTTGGCCAGTAATTTTAACGATTAAAAGTTCAAAATGGGCTAGTTTCTAAAGTAACGATTATGTTGAAAAGTTGCCCAAATTTATTAATTTTAATCTTTCCTTTTTTTAATCGCTAATCCGAAGTCTGATTGGGAGAATGTTTTAGTGCAGAGTTGTCTCTCATTTGACTGTGCCTATCAGAACAACACCACACGTCTGTGATTTGCGGGTTAGAATCCTGAGACGCCGAGAGTTAAAACCAACCAATAACTGACCACGAATCAGAGCACATAATGCATTGAAATAAATTGTTGCAAAATTATTTTCGGGTCTCTGGTCATTCATCTCCGGCGCGTGCATCAGGAGTGTACATACAGTTCATAGAATCTGCAGCTCCCACTCCTTGACACGACCCACCAGCCACATCGGCACCGTGCTGATCGAGTCAACCAGTCATGAATGTTCCTCAGTACAGTGGCTGTGTTCGTATGTTGTAAACCAATAGGCGCAATGATGTCCTTTTCAATGGCGTTTATAGGCTTCTCACTTCTATCTCGCCTTGATATCCTGAACATTTCGGCAGTCTTCAAGATCTTAAGGGGCCTCCCTAGATAGGATGTGTTTGTGTGTGTGAGACAGGAGTGGTAAGAGCGAAGTTGAGCGACGTATGTAATACATTGTCGCCTCTCCGTGCAAGCCACTCAGCTGGCGTGCAGTGCTTTACTATTATCCTTTTTCCTATGGGACTTTGAACGGTGACCACATTTTATTTATGGGCAGCGTAGTTCAAAGTCTAACGCTTGTTTCTATATAAATGTTTTTCGAATCCTATTGTTATTTCCCCCGATACGGCGGCAGTCTGGAAAACCCATTTTTGGCCGTTTTGAGGGGCTCTGAAATGAGGTTCCTAATAAACGTGCCGAATTTTTAAAACAATTGCCACATAGTTTGAAATGTGTGTTCTTTTTGTAGGTGTACAAATGTAATGCGCTTTGAATAGTTTCGTAAAAAAAAAGAATAACCGTAACTTGCTCCGATGCATTTAAAGCGCATGTAGGGAGGCCCCTAAAGGGTGTTCAGTTTCATATTATTTTGAAATAGCGTTAGTTTGGTAGATATTACTTAGAAGTATTGTATTTTCCTCTTAAAAAATTGGTTCAGTCAGTTTTCCAATATGTCATTTCAAAGTCAAAAACAGTAAACGTAATGAAGCGAAATAGTGTATATTTAAACTGCGTGTTACGGGCTACGGCAGGATGTATATAAAAACCATTACAAAATATATCTGAATTTAGTAAAAAGTCTGAAATTCTACTTTTTTTTGTAACTTTCGTTAATTTTTTAAAATAAATATTTTGTAATACGTTTTTATGTAGGTACTTCGAGCCGTAGCACCTAACAAGTAGTTTCAATTTGATTTTTTTTTTTTTCGTTGTGTTTATTGGTCTTTGCGGTGGATAAAAAAAAATCTTTGAAATGTCAGTATGGGAAAACTGGCAGAGCTAAATTTTTTTTGTAAGGTGAAATGTACTCCTAGTAACATGTACAAAACTAACAATGTGCCATACAAACATAAAATTACGATTTTTATCTACTTAAAACGCCAGTAAATCGTTACATCCGAAAATTTCGAATTATTTCGAGAAGACGTTTGGTTTCGAACATCAGTACACGTGAGTTACTTAATTTATTGGATCCCTGTTGGTGAAACACTTCCTTGATGAGTGTGAACCAATAGCAGACCTGCATGAGAACATACGCCGACTCCTGATATACCATTTCAGATGTACAGCTGGCCACTCACTGAAGCAGCTACCAATGAAAAAGTAGCAAGGACCAAAGTGTACACAGGACAATGAAGTCCAGCCCGCTGGTCGTTGAACTTGTCAAGTTTCTGGGTCTCTATAAACCGTAATTAACCGTAATTATATTGGCGAATGTGTCGCGAGAATTATAAGCATTGTTTCAATAGATTAGTTTGCAGATAACTGAATACCAAGACGAGTATTTATGTGAAGAAATCCGGAGACAGAATTTCTCTGGATTATGCAGACTTGATCTCGATCTTAATTTTGCAAAGCAAGTGGATATTTAATTCCCGAGAAGGTGGGGGGGGGGGGAGTTGTTAGGACTGGAGAAAAATTTATTTCATCGTTCCCGGAAGAGAGTGAAGTTTACTTGTATTTTCCGGCTACGTACTGTAATTCCGGGGGAAATTTTTTTTATGCCCCGTCAAACTTGGACGATGGTTTCCGTTTCCCCCAGGCGTCACGTGAAGAGAGAGTGGAAGTAGGAACTTGCGATTATATTTTAGAAAATCTGCTGCTCGTCCTCCAGCTGTGTCTGAAGTTCTTCGTTCAGCCGCTTAAATTGTCCAGCAAATCAGAAAGCCAAGTTTGTTCGCTCTCTTTTCTTAATCACAAAGCTACATGAAACTCGGTGTATTTGTGGTATTACGTATTAATTGCACAGGAAATACTTTAATGCCTCGTGGAGAAGTTTTACAGCCGATGAGAGACAGCAGCACATAGATCTTTTGCAATTTCATAAACTGCGACTGAATAAGTACGGACCGTGAATATTAGCGGGTTCCCTGATCTGTAAGCTAGCCTCCAAGAACATCTGTTGGCTGAAGTAAATAACAGCTTCTCATTGGCTGCTCGCTGACACAGTGATACAACATGATAGGACATTCATTCAGTTAGTGTAACTTTGTTTGCTCAGAGCCTTCCATGAGGTACGTAAATTTTGCAGATACATTCCAGGTCAGGTTGAACGCCAACTATGTATACTTCATTGTCATGTCTGTGACTTGCTGGCGGCTGTTACGAAACGCGTTTGACTACTGCAAGCCAGTAGTAAACAAGGAAATAATGCGAAGTTCTATCGCTTGCAACCTGCTCGTACGGTTATAAGCCAATAGATAATCGATAGTGGCCAGTGGGTGTATAGGACTGACAAGTCTAGGCTGCTGCCAGATGAATCCGCGAAATTGACGTAGGCCTACCTCTAATGGTAAGTCAATAGGCTGAGGCCCAAGTGTGAAAGCTACAAGAACTTAGTTGTTTGATTTAATAGGTTGGGTAGGATAGAAAAAATTGAATTTTTCATGTCCCTATGAATAGGCGTCTGTGTAATTTTACCAAGAAAATCCCTAGAAACCAGTTGGCCATGAAAATTCCTCGCAAAAAATGTAAGGGTTGTGTTAGTAAACTTAAAGCCTTGTGTCTGTACTTGCAATGAGGTGAAATGACATGTAAAATACTTATTTCCTGATCATGAAAATAAACTTATTAACTAACTAATCGTTAAATAAATAGTTTTGAGTATTATTATTTTGAGAAAAAGAATCGTGGACTCATAATGATTCGAACCTGCAGTCTTGTGCTTGGTGTCAGCGCAGTTCACCCCTATAACACCTTGACTGCATATTAGGTAGTGTTTTGTTTGTATATACATTCGATTTACACTTCAATCTCTAAACTGTTCTCATTTGTTTGCTGGTAGTTCGTATGGGTACTCAATTTATTCTAGCCAAGTGCGTACTAGAGGACGTGGTTTATATATAACTTAATAATTTCCGACCTACCCGTGATTGTGGTAAACTAGAAGGTTTTCGTAAGTATGACAAGGAATAATCCTTATGATTGATACAAAAATAATTCTACACAGAAAATGTTTTTACTTTTCATATATTTGTAAAATTACAAAGAAATTCCTTGTTTTCTTTTGAAAAATACCGAGTACTTACCGTACTTGTGGTGTCGTAGATGTTAGTGTATAGTGAAGTGGATTTCACAATATGAAGCCACTGCATTTGACCGATGAAATTGTTTAAATCGACATGTTCCATCGGGACAGTTGATTGTAATCTTTGAAATTCGTAGAATCTCATCAAGACTTCAGATTTCACCTACTTGCTTCCTGCACTGAAGTAATTCACTGTCCGCGCGTCCTACTAATTCCCTAGCGTGAATGCATTGTTCGTCCAATACGACATGGACGTTGTAGGAACGTAGTAGCAAACGCGTTCGAACTAACCTTACCGCTTAATAGAATGTGTTGACATGTTAGGAGCGGAATTGTTGCCCCTTGGAAGGGTAGCCAGTAAGGATTTTTCTGCCAGTGGTGAATATTACGGGTCGTCTGAATTGTTACACTTTTGGTAGGCACCCCTTCATATTTTTAATTTATGTTGTCTGGTTAGGTTAGCTTTTATCAGGTTAGTGTAAAGAACTAATTATAAATACCTTGGAATAGGCTTCATTTTTCTTATTTAGAACTAGCCGACAACTGATTATAATATAAATCAACAAGACCTAGATATTAGCATAGAGAAATACTTTGTTACACCAGTTAGGTTCGAGTTTTGTCACGTTAAGTTCGGTTTTTTTGTCAGGTTAGGTTCGGTTTTTTTGTCAGGTTAGGTTCGGTTTTTTTGTCAGGTTAGGTTCGGTTTTTTTGTCAGGTTAGGTTCGGTTTTTTTGTCAGGTTTGGTTGGTTTTTTTTGTCAGATTTGGTTGGTTTTTTGTCAGGTTTGGTTGGTTTTTTTGTCAGGTTTGGTTGGTTTTTTTGTCAGGTTTG
>PNEQ01052267.1:0-13992 GCA_003012365.1 Medauroidea extradentata
CGACTGTTTCCTCCGAAATGCAGGAAATTTCAGCGCCACTGTCTAGCAAAGTAGGTATTGTGTGGCCGTAAACATTCAAGTTTAATTCCGGGCACATCGGCTGATATTTAACCTCCTCTATGTCTTCCGATTCGTGCATGAGGAATTCCCTGTCTTTGTCACTACACAACATCGTGTTGATTTTAAATAAATCGTCGCAATTTCTCTTTGGCGCGCGGACTCGCAAAGCCGCCATTTCGTGTTCCCAACACATTTCATGTTCAATGAACGCAGTTGTTATACCTTGGCTTTCTCTATGTATACTGCAACTTACACTCCCCGCGCATGTCTCCTGAGGTACTGACAAATTAACGACCGACGACCGGAGACCCTCACCATCAGTCCACTCTAGTTTAAATCTTTCCTTTTTGGCGACGAGGAACTGAACATTGTCCCGTCGTCAAACTCGCCCTCAAACGTTGGAGCGCTGGGGTTGAGTGGTTTTGACGTTCGAAATACCCCTCGCCTTTCTGCTTTTCCGGCGATACTGATTTACTGATTCTACTACCTCGCGATGAACCCTTGTTCTTATCGCGGCTCTTCCTTCCTTGCGAAGAATTTCTCTGTCCATCGCGACTATCCCTGGTTCCGTCTTGGCCGTCACGATTCCCTGACCCGGACCTTGAATCAGACGAGTTACTTTTCTCCGAGTTATCCCGGCGATTACGTCTGCGATAGTAGGTAGTTTTCTTGTTTCTCCACGATTCCCGCGGTCTCGATGACGTATAATAATTTCCATTTTTAGTCTCGTTGTTGGACTTGTGAAATTGCTGTGTTTTGAACGTGCTAACTTGCCGGACATTCTCGTAATTTTCTCTCCTGCGGAATTTATCACCGCCCTGATAGTTATTATACCCGGGGTTCCATTCTCGACGATTATCCCATGACTGTTGTTTCAACTGTCTCTCCAGCTTATCCAGCATGACCAGCTTTTCCCTGAATTCGGTCAGTGTCAAACTATATTTTCCCACAAGTGCAACCTGATAAGACGTAGGCATTTGCGCGGTCAATATAGAAATTAGTTCCGTTTCAGTCATTTCCGGAGTGAGATGTCTGCTACGCTCATAGATAGAATTGATGTGTTCATCTATACCCTTTTGTCCTTTAGGGTCGTATTTTTCGGAGTGTAATACGGCCCTTACAAGACCTTGAGTCCTCGGTCCCCAAAATTGCTTAATGAATTTCTCACGAAATTCTGAGTACGTCTTGGTGTTCGTTTTTTCTAACTCCCACCAATATCCGGCAGAACCTTTGAACGAGAAGTTCAAGGAGCGAATACTCTCGTGTTCTGAGAGTTTGAACGTCTCCGTATATTCCTCAAAATTTTTTGGGAATGTAATCGGATTCTCATTCTCATTATTTGAAAATCGCGGGATTGACCTACTCAGCTGTTGAACGGGGTGATGAAACAAAGACGCCACGTTCATAACCTGAGGTATCTCAACGGGTGCTGGAGTAGTTCCATTGTGCGGGATTTCGCTAAAGGTTTTTAAGTGAGTGCTGTGACCCGGTTCAAAATCGCATTTTTCACATACATGGATTTTCTCTATGTTGTGGTGCGTTGCCGGTCGGGGTTCGACACTTTCAGTCGACTTGTCAAAACTAACGGAGTTCTCTTGTGATGTCACCTTATTTTCCTCAAACCGGTTGGATAATTCCTTTTCCAGTTTATCCGACCATTTTTCGAATTCGACCTTATTAAATTCGTGCAAATTTTCAACCGTTTGCTGCAACTCAACCTTTTGTTCCTCTACCTGAGTAACTACCTCTTTTATTTGTGTTTCTACGTTTTCAAGCCTGACGTTAGACTCTCGCACGGTTTGTTGCATAACAGAAGAGCATTTGATTGCGGCGATTTCTGTTTCCTCCAAGCGCGATTCCACGTTTGCCAACCTAGTACCCATTTTAGTGTTCCAGCTAGTAAAAGCTTGGTGAAGTTCTACACTGAGATCTTTCCTTACGGACTCAATCTCCTCCCGCAAGAATGCCTGGTTATTCGATAAGGTGGTTTGCAGCTCCACCTTCAGCATTTCCTGACCTTCTCTAAACTCATTATGATTGTCTAGGATTTTCGCTTCTAGATTGTACTGGTTTGCCTCTAATCTAGCATGGTTTTCTTCTATACTAGACTGGATTTGTTTCATTTGTGCCATCATAGCCTGCAGCATACTAGCAGTGTCATTCATATTAGGCTCTGACGTAGCGGTTTCCCCTACTGAAGATGTGTCACTGTCGATAGTATATCGTGTGACTACCTCGTCAATTACCTCCTCGATCTGCTGCATCTTCGTATCTTTGTTGGCCATGATGAGGATAAGCAACGAAGCCTACAGATACTAAGCGATTAGGATAACAATTTGTTACCATCTACCAATCTACTAGCAATAACACAAGCACTACGCATTAGCTGTTTAGGTTCACTTGGTGTCAATGTGTTGTCGGTGCTTGTTCGGGCCCCACGAATTGGGTTCCAATCTTTATGTAATGTACTGTATAATATACATGGAATGCTAGGTATAGGTGCGTTGGATACCAATATGTAGATTTGCTTTAATCAATACTTTAGTTCCACAGACCATTACACTTCGTCACGAATGTGACGTAACCAATTCGATAATTATTAAGTATTAAAATTGGCTAGCTCAGGGGGTGGGGAACCAATGAACATTATCAGCTATTTTTCTTTTTGTTGTGGTTTTGCGAAGTAAATGAATATCGAAGTGCTTCGGAGCATTTTATTAACAGTAACAATATAAACGAATTATGGTTCCAACAAATGTGTGTTAGTAATCCGAGTAGTGTTTAAAAAAATTGAATTTATCTTGAAATGTTACCATAGGTGATAATGTGATTTGAGCGCAATTCCTACAAGTCCAGATACTGTAATCAGACTGAATACTAACTCACTTCTTAGAATTTGCAGTTCGACAGCTGAGCAGTGAAGTTCCAGCAGTCGCCGACGTGGACCCTGACTAATTCCGTCCTCTCTTGTACTTCATTGACGGACTGCTCTCCTGCTGAATAGATACTCATTTCTATACTTCAGGCACTCAGGAACATCAAAACGATCAATAACGGCATTTTCCAGCTAGCTTAAAAGTCCAAAACTGGAAATTTTCATCAGCCTCGCAGAATCAATAGTTCAAAACCATTACTTCCAAAAAATACCTTCTTATATTCTCTCTGATGTCATACGTACTTCTTCCTTGTTGTTGCGCAAAGCTCACTCTAATCGAGGTTTTGAAACTTAGCGTGTTCTGAGTATAAACCTGACCTACGACTAAGTGATAAATTATTACATTCAACTAAATTTGTTGGAACCATGTAACGATACATCAAATATTACAACTTACTCAGCATAGACAAAAAAATCTGAAAAGAAAAATAAACCAATAGTGTAACATTATTAGCCTTTCAAAGCATAAAACTTCTTTGTTTAGCAGTTTCACCAACTTAATCAAAACAATTTACCGAAGGCTGTGACATAGAGAAAACGCTATGTTACAATATTAAGTTCAGGAATAAGTTAATATGACTAGCTACGCCGTACGTCAGCTCGTTAGCTTATTTCTCGATTACTTTCAAACAATTTGAAGTATGTCTATGCAATTTAAAATTCAGACACGCATTATATACAGAATATGTTGGCATGGTCAGATACGCCTTTTGTCATTTTTTAAAACGTTATTACACTTAATTATTGATGTTGTTAAATCTCCTACATCTATAAGTTCCTTGTATCTAATCCTCTACACTTAAAAAAATAAGAAACTGACTAGACTAAATACCTTACCCCACTACAGCCCTTCCGGCAACGCGAGCAGCAAATCCTCAAAGCAGGCAATTGAATCACTTTTATAAGATTCAAACAAATCGGCTACTAAAAAACACGCTGACATCGGTTGTCTAGAAGTATCAAAATTATTATTTTTGCCTGAAGAATCACCAAAGCAGGCAATTTAATCATTTTTATTTATGATTCAAGTAAATCCGCAACGAAATGCACGTTGTCATCTGCTGTACAGAAGTATTGAAATTATTTATGTCTGAAGAAATCTCAAAGCGGGAAATTGAATAATGTTTCATGGTTCAAATAAATGCACGCAATAAACGTCAAAGCGGGCAATTGAATCATTTTATATGATACAAATAAATGCACGCATGAAACGTCAGAGCAGGAAACTGAATGATTTGGACACTGGTTCCTGGCTGTAGGTACAGGAGCCATAAATGATCAGCAACGATAAGAACCTTGCCGTCAGTTGCCTGGAAGTAGTAACTATATCCGCCATACGAATACTCAATGCAGACAATTGAATCGTATAAAGTATGCAAAGCTGGTAATTTATTAACTTGTATATGTCATTAAGAAATCTGCAATCATAACAACGCTACATAATTTTATGTAGAGAGAAATATCATGAACGCGTGTCTCGTATACCGCGATTTGAAGGAAAAAGCGAAACATCCTGTATTTTTTTAAAAATAAATGTAATGTAATCGAATGAATTGATTCAGAGACATCAGAGACCTAGGATGTATGCAACAGAGGTCTAATGCAACATCTTGTAATTTTTCCAGAGAGAACTTATGAAAAGTTATATATTAAACATTAAAATCACTGTATCAATTCCTTTGTCTAGAGATGTTTTAGTTCAAAATCCTCGTTAGGTCATGACTGAGAACTGTTTCGTCGGATACGATTTCCACATGCTAGGGACCGATTCCACAGAACTTGCATAGACTTGACGGGGAGGTGAGCGTCGCAATTTTTGTCTTATACCGCTCTCTGATATTTAATAGCGGAGAAAATATTTGTGTACAACCCTAAGGTATTTAATGTATGCGAATAGTCAAGCACACCTTTGTACAATCTGGCAGCATTAAATATGCACGAATAAAATGGTCACCAGTAGTAACAGCTTGTTAGTGGTCCCAAAAAATGCTCAAATATGCGATTTATTTTGCAGTATCAAGTTGCATTGATTTGCGAAACGAGCTCGAGCATATACGTTACGCCTCTGTCCATACGCTCCTGGAAATTCACAGCGGTTTCTATATTAGGTTACCAGTTAGGAGCAAAGTTTAGTGAAATATACACTGAAATAAAGGCATATAAATTATTTCAGGCATCATTAGTACACATATTTTTATGCTTAACACAGTTTCAAGAAGTTTCTTACGTAAGTGGTGTTGACACATTAAAAATAATACGTTCCCAGTATGCCAACATTAAAACAGGTAAACACTACACTTTCAAATGTCTTCATTCACTTCAGCAGAACATATCAGCATGTGAGTATTTTTATTTTGATTCGATCCGGTATCTGTCGTCGGTTCCACATATATTAAAAGCTTTTCTGTCAAAATAAAGTATTCGTGTGACATCAAAAGCTAATTGAAGCTACGCCCAGTGAAGAGCTACTGTTCACTACTACGGAAAACCACAGACTAATTAATTTACACGTAGCACATGCTGATAAATGTTTATGTTTCTGCGTGATGAAAATTCAATGTATTGTTTGAAAGGTTTGTGTAGCAAATACTACAAAAAAAACCTGTCTTAATAATATATGTATACTTAATCGAGTTCTGCGTTATCTCTATCAGTGAGGTATGGGAATCTTCGAATAGTCTGCGACACAGTCGCCACCATATGTTAACAAAAAAATAGATTTATTATTTAAGTGTTTTTAGTAGTTGAATGAGAAAATGTGTCATTTTCTGTACAAAAAAAAATTTTTTTTCAAACGTGACAAATCCTTTAGAGTAGAATATTAGCACAGATTTTTAAATAGTCGTCGATATATTAATCCAGTTGTCTTCTTTGTAACTGTCCTAGCTGACGATTTAGCACAAACTGACTGTTATTTACACATATCGCGTGGTGGTAAAATATTTCTGTGAGATTTTCTTTATAAGTTAGGTTTTTCCACATTTCAGACACTGCAGTGTACATTGCATGTAGATTCTCAGTCACGAACTGAAAGTAACTCTATATGAGCAAGAAAATTTTGCATTTGTATAAAATTAGGTTATTCAAATCTAACTGAATATGTGACTTCCAAATTACAGCCATTAACGACTAGATTATTATTTTTATTTCAATTAGTACATACTGCTAAAATATTATTTCTCTGCTGTTTACTTTAAACACTGGTTTTTTATTCATACGTAAAAAATCATATAATTCAAAATAAACTGAATATGTGACTTGCAAATTGCAGCCATTAACGACTGGATTATTTTTTTCAGTTAGTGCATGCAGCTAAAATGTTGTTTATTTTATACTCTGGGTTTTGTTCTTTTTATGTTTGAGTCTGTGCGGTATAAGTGCCCCAGTCAAAAAAAATTGAATAACTTAAATGAGTAAGCAAGCAAAATCAGTATAATATATTGTCAGTTACTTCGGTACGAAATTATTTTTAAGGCAAAGTTTCTGTCCTTGTGTAAGTTAACCTCTCCGAATATTGTATGCATTAAGTTATTCTGTTTATAATCTCGTTATGCCTTAGGAAATTTAGTATTGATTTATATAGAGATATGCGTTAATGAATTAATTAGCGCCAGTCATTTTACATGTTATTATTTTTTTTCAGTCATACCAATAAAACTAAATACGTTCCTTTATTTTGGTTATGGAGGATGCGACACAAGGTCGCTTGAGAGTTAGCTGATGCTCGCACATCTAGTATCACATCGACTCATTGTGCAAGGCGGTTTACTTTTTTCCCGTGGTAATGCAGGAACAGCGCGGCCTTACGTGACGACCCTATTGATTAATGCAGGAAAGATCGTGTCAAAGTTCACTGTATATTCATTAAGTGTCAATATTATCAGAAGATTTTGTAATGAAGCAGTGCAGTAATAATTGGTTATGTTGTGAGTGTCGGGAACACTATTTGAATTGCATATTATGATTTTTGGAGACACTTCTTGATTAGTTTTTTTTTTTCCTTTCATTCGACAGATTCAGTGAGAACACGTAAAATTTCCAAAGTAAACGAATATTTCTAACCCATTGTAGTACACGCATGTGGAAGCCGTAAGTACTCGAATAATTAGGCTGTGATAAACAGATCATTAAATATTTACAAATTTGCTTGTTAGTATTTCTTTCAATTACAAAATACAGATGTTCATGAATGATCAAGAAGTTCTGTCGTAAGCAGACGGGGCCAAGTCACATGTCTTCCGTTTTTCTAAAACTTCGCGACAGTACATAAGCCTCTGGAGGGCTTGGGTTGCAAGCGTGGTTGTGAAGAGTAACAGTAAACAATGCGGATACGATTTGCGCTGTCTCTGAGATACGCATGTTAATAGACAAACACATTCCAACTTGATGACTTGCTCTCGGCTAACAACCTGGTCAACCTATACTATATACGGCCACGTTGAAAGCATTTGCGTGTAACTGTTGAACGATCTAAGTGATTTTACAGAGTAGTGTAGAATTATTTCATAGTTGCTCTGGAAGTGCGTTTCAAGTCGCACATTTTATTAGCAGTTTACGTTATGTGATGCATTTTGAATTATAAAATATTTATGTAATATACATAACTTCTGTTTTGTTTACTCTAGGTTTACTTTAGTTTTGTTGCATTTAATATGAAAATACTTCAACAGATAACTTCAAATTTATATCAACAACAAATAACAATTGAAAATTACGACAGCTTAATGTAATCGTCAGTTTTACAGAAGACAGACAGGCATCAAAATATTAAAACGAGATAGGTAGTACCTTGCCTAGAATTCTTTTTTAGTCGTTAAAGTTACGATAGCGAATATTAATAATAAAAGTAACTTGTTAATTTAAGCCTCAACTTTCATTAACAGACATCCAGCAGGTAGACAGCTTTTTGTCAATTTTCGTGAATAAAAAATTCCTGCATATCGAAATGATTTAATAATTTTTCACTCGACCCTTAATGTAAGACCTTGTGATGTTTATATTTTTATTCACTGAACAGTCATAAGTGCTAGACTAGTGCACATGTCAAAAGAATGTAACATTTACGAGCAGTACAGTAGCTTTAGAGCGGTGATTTCAGGTGTCTAGGAGCATTGAACCTAACATTTCATTTCCTGAAAGTCAGTTAGATGCATGTCTGTATTTTAATTATGTGTCTGGCTTTTATGTTACAGCTATTGAAGTTCGAACAAGTCCATTTAGTTTTTAAGAGTCCCAAAAACCTCTCTGCAGTTACCATTGCTATATTACTTTTTAAGGATACAGAAGCGTAGTTTAACATGTATTTTTACCTTATAATATAAAGATATTTTAAAGTTAGCATATATAGTACTAAACAATACGCGTATTACCCTCTACATCACAGTTTGTGTGCTACGCAAGTACTAGGAGCAGATTTTTTTATTCCCGGTCTCAGCATAACATAACCAAAGTATGTAAAATATATATACAATTTGTAAACAATATTTCTTAGTTGCTAACAAATATTAATCACTATACTGAGCATTTGAATAATAGTTTACTTTGTGATGAGATATTTAAGTATAAAAGTGGTAAATATTATACAAAACATCGTCACCGTCACAGTTAAATTATTTCAAAACGTTACCATAGATTTATAGACAGACGTTGACATATAACACAGTGTTAACGCCATAGCCTTAAAGATCTACTTGACACAATGATGGCATGGCCTATTCCTTGAAAAAATATACATTTTTATAAGCTAGAACATTGTAGTTTTTTAAAAATAAAATCATATGACATTGTATTTTCGCAAAGTAATTCGTTACATTTTATGATAAGTGTATGGTAGTGATATGTTTCTGTAGTGTAGGGAAATTAGGAATACACAGCAGACTGCAAAATGCTAAGCAAGCATATAAACATTAAAATATAACTAAAGTAACAGGGGCATGGGCGTTTTGGCTCATCAAGAAGCAAAACCGGCACAACCAGCATTTGATTAACATGGTCCCCCCACCCCCAGGTGGAGCAAGGCCTCTGATTGGCCAAGATGTTGTCTAGAGTGGGCGTGTCCTGTGTTGTGGTTGGTCAAGATGTTTAAATTTCCTGGCCTGTGATTGGCTGAGAGCTTAAGTACCGCCCTGTATTTGGGTGAGGGGTGTGTGTATGTAGGCGAGGGGTACAAGGGAGGCTGTATACAGAGGGGTTGGCGACCCTTTTGGAGGAAATAGTGTCTAATCGCCATGTGGGTATTGATTGTTATGAGCAAGGGAGGGTTGTAGGGAGGGGTGGGGGAGTCCCTCCTTGAGGGATGTCTACAGGATATGTAGCATCTTGAAGATATCTTTAAGACATCTTTAAGAGATCTAGAGGAAATCTTCAAGATGTTACAAGAAAAAATAAGGAATGTGCTAGAAGGCTTATAACATACTTGTCCCATCTCCTTGAGGCATCTACAACTCCCCCAGTCCTAATGTCTGTAAGACGTCCTCCAGATGCATAGTGTCTCCTTGTGACATTTACAACTCACACCCCATCTCCTTAAGAAGACTACAAGGCATCTTCAAGACATCTTGAAGAAATCTTCAAGATGTTACAAGAAAAAATAAGGATTGTGCTAGAAGGCTTATCACATACTTCTGATAAAGCATCTTCCACAGTCCTAATATCTCTAAGACATATCTCAAGATGCATAGCATCTCCTTGAGATGTCTACAACACACACCCCATTTCCTTAAGAAGACTGCAAGATGTCTTCAAGACATATAGCAGATCCTTGAGACATCTTCAAGACATCAGACATGCAGTTTAATAAAATGCAACACACCAAAATATAACTTGTAATACATACGTACTCGCCAATAAAAGAAGAAGAAGAAGAATGACATTTTGAAAACTGTATACATTATTTTAAAAAAATTACATTAAACACATAAACAAATAAAAAAAGCATACAGACACACACACATTGAAATTCATCGTCGTCGTCGCTTTCCATTAGCTCCAACAAGTCGGCAGTGGAATGAGCCGACTGTACAAAACACTGACATCTCAAATTTCTTCGACATTCACGTCGTCTCTCCTCGCGCCGAGGACTGTGTGGTGTTGGTGATGGAGGCAGCGTCTGTGTCGGGGGTGGCAGAGGCGGATGAGGCGGTGTCCACATCACGCCCTCAGGACTCCCTGCCACCCACACTGCCTCCTGACTTACCTCAACATCGTTGTCATCATCTCCCTCTTGCGATGGTGGTGGTGAATCGAGCGTATATTCGCTCCAGGTTATAGGTGTTAACACCTCATGTCGTTGTTGTTGTGGTTGCATCCGTAGAGACTGCACCTCCTGACATGTTTGTGGTTGCATCTGTTGCGACTGCACCTACTGGAGGTGCAGAGGTGTGGTGTTGATCAGTGCTGTCCACAACCTCTGTATGTGATCCTCATATTCAACTGATTCCACAGCCAGATCCTGCCAGAGATGCTGCTGCACTTCGACAACACCCAGTACTGCCAACAGCAACTTGTCATACATGCCATCATCGTTTTTGGTAGACATGTTATAGACTGTGAGTTTATAGGCGTAAAGTTTCGTGTATATGCAAATCCCTCAAAAATATATATACACTCTGGGGGATTTGGGCAATTTAGGGTAAATGAGAAACCAAAGGACGGTCCTGCTGATAGGATCACAGGTATGCGGGGATATTTTCCCACCAACACAGAGTGTGGTTGCAATTAAGGATCGCGCTAATAAAACTGTCCTGCATGCTAGACCATCGCTCTTTCAACGTGAGAAAGCAAACTGACCAAGTGTGTGTGTGTGTGTGTGTGTGTGGGAAGCAATCCATTATATGCGTGGTGAACATCTGGCTAAGAGATAACATCTTCACGAGACCGAGACCCCTATGAAGTGTGATCGATCGACCGACGGGAATCGAGGATCCGAACAGAGACTAAGGTGTCTTGTAAAACCTACATTCAGCTAGGCTTCGCAGCAAATAGTCACGCGCGCATGGTGGTGGAGGGGGTGGGAGCCACAGCACAAGCATGACAAGGTTCCAGGCGAGCACCTCGCTGTGAAGTATGGGAGGATGTCACGGCACGCGCCCCGCAGTGAGGAAGGGAGGGAGACACAGTGGATCGTCATCACAGTAATGATTAGACCCGCATACAAACAGTTTATTTCTTCAGAGGCTAAATATCCTTTCTTAAGGCCCAAGAATTTTGACTAGTAGGAAAGCCTTGCCATTTTACTAAAGCCTTACCGCCTGCAGTTCGCACAATTTTCTCCACTAGGTAAGTCTCTGGGAACTTTGCGCGTTGTAATTCGAAAGAATAGAACAAGCCCTGGATAGGCGACCTGCTAGAATCTTCCAAAATATAAGTTCTGGGGTTAGTTTATTTAACACCAATAACTTTGAATATTTCATAGCTCCATTGTATAATAAAGCCCTCATCAAAACACATCTTACATTCTATATACGTAGACTATCACCAATTTTTAACTTTGGTCGACTAGCATCAGCTGCTTTAAGAGTTCTATATACAGTATTCAAAAGCGAATTATTATTCTGAACCGAACTTGTCGGTTGGACCGGCAAGTTTTTACGTCGCCCGAGAATTTTGGACACTTCAAAATTTCCAGCTACTAAAATATTGACTTCATTTTACATCTGTACATTCTCCGCAGCTAAGTTTTCAACATTTTTACGTCAATAGAAACACTTACGTACCTTGTGCTCCAGCAATCCACTTGTATTAGTTTGGAACATTTTACGACGCAGTATGTAAACACGATGTTTCGCCTCCATAGACTAGATGTGAATTAAGCAGAGACACAGGCGCAAAGAGTCCAACTAACCTTGCGCTGCACTAGCCCACTCAAGTGAATGGCACCGTACATCAAGAAACTGTTCTTCGTGTTATTATAATTAATTTTCTTGTCAATATCTGAAATTTATAAATTGAGATATTTTGCAATTAATTTTCTAGACACCGAGTAGTAAAAAGTTTGTATTTAGTTTTCATTATGTATTTTCAGGCTTATTAGTGATAATAATTTTATTGTAATTTTTATGTGTTACTGTTGCTCCGCCATGTTGGGCGGACTATTTTCAGGGATTTAATAATCGCTGGCTGTTAGTATAAAGCTTCCTGGATTTCTCATATGTGCGTTCAGTCGGCTTCCAGTGAAATGTAAGTGTTGCTTTGTTATTCGTTATTGTAAATGTGGAATGGGTTGTTATGCTGCAGGACTTGTAAATGATTAATTTGTGGCGCCTTGTTTAGTTTCTTGTTTAATTATTATTTGAGTTGAAGTCCTGTAGCATAATGGCCCAAGTCATAGTGTTTCGTTCGTGTTTTGCTGTTCATGTTTTTTTCTCTTTTTTGCTTATTAATTCTGGTTAACTTTCACGTTCGGGTTTTCAAGTGTTTAACTTCTGGTAACTTCTATATTTTCAGCTTTCAGAGAGAGAGAGAGGGGGGCAGACATTTAAATATTTTGAGTTTTGTTCGTTTTTGGTTGATTAATAATTGCTGGCGTGTAATTTTCAAGGTTAGACATTTGCAGAGAAAGTAAATTTATAGCAGATCATTTACAATATTTGGATTGGTTATTTTTCATGCACCGTATGTGCCTGCTTTGAAACTGTGTTAGGGTGATAGGTATTGTATGCATACTAGTGAGGTTTGGGACTCGGTAGATTTTGCTGCTGTATGTGTTTTGGGGCGGTGTCCCCGTGGTGTATGTATGTTTCGGGGCGTGTGTCCCCCTGAAGTTTACCGCCTATAAGTATAGGGCTTTTTTCAGACTTGTGGTCGTATTGTGTATTCGCTACTGAGGTATCGGACTCAGCATTGTTCTTTGTTATCGTTAAAGTTAGTTTCCTATAAGGATAGGGCTAGCACATGTGTAACATTTGTCTTTGTCTTTCGCTACACCCTTTGCAGTACTCTCATTTAGGCCTTCACTGAGTCATATTATCCAGATAGACAGATTAACTTATATTTCTGCACGCCTGTTATAGTAATTCATAAAGTTAATGTTTAATGTTATGCTTGTACTTTCATATTTTTCTTTATATTTACACCTTTTGACTTGTGTTGCTGATTAGTTGAGTTTGTAAAATGGTTAAAGGTTATGTTGATGTTTTGTTATTAGATTTTGAGTTTTGAATAAATCCCTGTTGGGATTTGAACCCGACATTTTGATCTTTAATTGATGTAGTAGTTACAGTATACCTTTTCTTGTTTGGAACATTAATGTGATTTTGATCGCTGCTATTGATGTTTGTTTGGTATTACTTTACTGAGGTGTTGGAAGTTAAGAGTTTAGTTTACTTTTGAGTGAGGATTACTTTTGCCTTAGTGCCCTTGCAAATTTCCAGGGATTCGCCACCCTCTTTACATTGATCTTGTAACTTTGTTACCGTCACCAGTGGTTGAGGTGCTAGCCCCTAAGTAGGGGACGGTACAATTCAAGTATTTCGGAGCCATTCCTTTTGTACAATGAAATTTTGAGATGCAAAAATGTTATTTGAGGTAAAATATGTATCCATCTGTAGGATCCTCTGGCGGTATTTTCCTTGTACAGCAGTCCCTTAAGCATTCTTATCACGCCTTCTACAATCACGCACTACTTTTCATTGTTAGAAAAATATTGATTAGTACCGTACTCATCCAACTAAAGTCTTAAAGTGCTAATTTATAAAAAACCTCCACAATCACTTTGAATACTATTAACCACTTGTTTCTGCAACACTTTATTCAGCACATTTGCAATGGTATTGGCGATTTTTTTTTATGGAATTGTATATAGGTTGACGCGAGCGGGGGTTGGTGATTAGATAGTGAATTGCCCGGTGCGCCAGCCCGTTATTGGAGAACGGGCACTCAGTCGGTAGATTCTTCTCTCGCAGGGCCGCGTGGCCGACGGCCGTGGCGTTACTTACGTGATCACCCCACTCGACGTCTGATTGGTTGTTGCGCAGAGGAATCTTATGGCGTTCCTCACG
>PNEQ01052268.1:0-13991 GCA_003012365.1 Medauroidea extradentata
ATGAAACAAAGCTCTTTGCCCTGGTCATGAACTAGGGTCTTCAGGATGCAGTTTTCATTAGAAAGTTGATCCAGCTTGTCGGCTAAGCTATTTAGAATAGAAACAATATTGTCCTGACCCAATTTCAGCGCAGCAATATCTGAAATGCCCGGCAGGTTGGCACCAAAGCCTGGAAAATCATCAGAGGATTTGTCACACATGTTAGAAGATGAATCATCGGAACCAGAAAGCACTTTAGATTTCGGCGAACGAAACATATTTCCGACAACAGAGAATACTTAGCCCTCTGAGAACCGGACTAGCAGGAGCATTCGAGAAACACAACCTGCTCTGGCGAGCGCTTGAACTACACAGGTTTTGATATGGCCAAGGCTGAACGAGGTGACCCCAACCTAGTCCCTTTAACTAAGGAAGTGGAAAAACCTTCAGAGGAGAATACCAAATTAAGTAGGTTAGCCAAAAATTTTTACCTTAAGGGAGGAGTATTGTATAAATTAAACACCAAACCAGAAGGCAGACAGAGACTCCTTGTCATCCCTGATAAATTGAAAGGTGAAATTATGAGTGAGTGCCACAATAATCCCTTAGTGGGAGGGCACTTAGGCTTGGCCAGAACCATTGATAAAATTAGACGATGGTACTATTGGCTTGGGATATACAAAGACGTAGAGGCATACACCAGGACCTGTGTTGATTGCCAGACAAAAAAAGGTGTCACACAGAAACCAGCAGGGTTTCTACAGCCTATCCCTGTGGGCGAACCCTTCGACAGGGTAGGGATAGATCTTTTAGGCCCTTTTCCGAAAACTGGTAAAGGAAATAAATTTGTGATCACCTGTATCGACTATAGTACACAATGGGCGGAGACCAGAGCGTTACCAGCCGGGACTGCTCCAGAGGTAGCGCAGTTCCTTTTGGAAAACGTGATATGTAGACACTCGACGCCCAATTCCATCTTGAGTGATAGAGAGCAGGTTTTTAGTTCTACTGTGGTCCGTGAGCTTTTGAAACTCATGGATATAAAAGGTGCTATGACTCCGGCTATCGTCCGCAGTGTAATGGTGCTGTAGAGCGTTTGCATGCCACGTTGACCACCGTGATGTCCCATTATGTGTCCGCCAACCAGCGGAATTGGGACCTGAGTTTGCCCCTAGTGACGTTCGCCTATAACATCAGTAGACAAGAGTCGACAGGGTTTAGTCCATTTTTGTTGGTGTACAGCAGAGAACCCGTTCTGCCTTCTGAGGTGTGCCTTAACCAGAGGGTGGAGGAGGACGAGAGTAAACACCTAAGGAAGACATGGAAGACCCTACAAAGACGAGCAGTGGAGAACTTGAGAAAACAACAGGAAAAGGCGAAACAACGCTATGATGTGCACCGCAGGCTTGTTGAGTACTATCCAAGACAAGAGGTGTTGATTTTTACGCCAACACGGAAAAAGGGCTTGTCCCCTAAATTTTTACACCGTTGGTATGGTCCTGCAGTTGTGGTTAAGAAATTGTCCCCAAATTTATATACTGTTCAGAAAATTGTTAAGGGCCAACCAAAATTGGAAGTAACAAATGTGGAAAGGATGAAACCTTTCCTTAGAGTTTGAATATGTTGATTAAATTTTTTTTGAGACCCTCTAAAGTAATTGTAAATTATTATTTTATTTAAATGTTATCTTCTTTTTAAGATTTCAGATTTTTTTTTCCAAATAATAAATGACTTAAATTTTCTTTGTTTCATGTAGATGGTTGAGCCTAAAATCAAAATCTGAAAGTTTGATTATTTTTAATTTTTTTTTTTTATTTTTGTTCCTTTTCGTGTCCCTATGCTGTTGAGTAAAATGTGTTGTGTCTTATTGGTGGTTTGATGATGATACTGTGTAACTGGTGAGTTGTAGATATTTGGCTACCATTGTCTGGCCTAAGTCGAGATGCAGAAGACGGCAAGAGTGGCTTCGCTCCTGAGGCTGTTACTTGCAGCAGTAGTGGTTCAACTGTCGGAGAGCTCGGAAAAGACCATATCCGTGGGAGTCATCGCTGGAGCCCATTTCCAGCCTATGACCAAGGTCACGGTATATTCTTCTTAAATTCCTTTAATTTTTCAATCCACCTGGCCCTTAAAACTGAGAGATAATACAGACGATATTGATAAAGGACTCACTTGCACAACCCATGGCATTTTAGATTTTTGTTGCTTGCGAAAGGAAATCAAAACACTTTTTAAAATTGTCAGAGACCTTGTTGGAACAAGTTAATTTAGGCTGCTGGAGAGGATTTTTTGGAACCCGAACAATTTAGAACTAAAAGAGGATTAACGTTTGTTGGTGAATTTACTTCTTGGTGTTGTGACATAGCCACCAGTAATCAAATAGATACACTTTTTGGAAATGAAAGAGATTTGGCTGACAATTTGGAATCAATGAACCGGCAGGTGTTACAAAATCATGTTGAATTAGCTAATTTATCAAACCAAGTAACTATCGTAAATGAGGCTGTGTCAAATCTTTTTGGTAAAGTTCAGTCTAAATTTAATAACCTTACAACATTTTTACATGATTTAAGAGAAGCTTTAGAGAACAGTAGTGAAGGCACAGTTCAGGAGTTGTCACAAATTTTTCACGGTCAATTATTGTCAGCTACCCTTCAGGCAAAGCATGCTCATACACTTTTTCGTGTTGAATTCTTGGACCAATGTAGGTCTCACCTCGTACCAGCTGTTTTGATTTCTCCTGTAGAGTTGAGAGCGAAGCTTGAACATTTAGAACAAATATTAGAAAGAGATGGTTATAGACTCGCTATTCCTACAGTCAAGGTACAAGATTACTATCATTTGGAAATTAGTTCGTGCCAAATTTTTGAGGAAAACCTGTACGTTAAGGTTAAAATTCCTATTGTAAGAAAAGACACTAATTGGAAGTTATATGATTTTGTGGCCATAACTTTTAGATGGCAAAACTCAGTGTGTACATTACACCACGAGACCACTTTTCTTGCAGTAACTGGAGAGGTGGTTACTGCGATTAGGGGTAGGGCCTTACAAGATTGTCGTCCTTTCCAGGACCACTTATGTTTTGTACCTAGATATAACGGAGATTCAGCTACTGGGGCCTTCTGCCCTAGAGTAGTTTTTAAAGGTACTACTGCAGAAAACTTTGCTAGTGTTTGTTCTTTTAGTTGTCAGCCTGGTAAACCCTTGCTGACTACCCAGGTTGGTCCCGAACAATATTTTTTGACAAACGCCTTTGGAAACTTAGAGATAAAGTGTGCATTGAGTGCAAATGTTACCAGAGTTCTAGATAATGAAGACCATCCAGGGGCTATTGATATTGCTATACCATGTGATTGTAATATGTATTTAAATGGAGAACTAAGAGTTAGGGCGAGATATCCTTGTGATTTTAATGCAAAAACCAGTTTTGAAATTATTAATGTTATACCAGCTGCTTGGTCCAAATTTAAGAAGCTACATTTCCCTGCACATTCTACTTCAACTCATACTGTTTTCCCATCCTTTGAGGATTGTTTACAAGAGGACTGGCCAGCAGCCATTCCTCATTTGAATTTTTCTATGAACACTAATGTAAGAGAAACTGCTACAGTAGGTTTGACTACTCCTATAGTTTATGAGAATTGGTGGATTCGCAATTTGCAGAGTATTTCGTTAGGTTTAGTAATTGCCATTCTGTTGTTTATAATTTTTAAGAATCCTTTTTTGTTAGGTTTAGGTGCTGTCCCGACAGCAAATGCTTTGAGTACTGAGTCAGTCTTGAAGTGGGAGATTGGCTCTACTGTTGTGATATTAATTTTGACGTTATTGTTTGTTGTTTATGTTGTATGGAAAGTTTGTAGCCGCAGGAGACGTAAAAGAGAAAACCCACTTGAACCGACGACAGCTACAGAAGGACCAAGGTTACCATCTACGGACTCTGTGGTGGAGTTTATTCGTAGCCAGGGAAGAGTTAGGGCCTCTTTTAAAGGTGCAGATAACCAAAAGATTTCTCTTTGGCTATCTATTGATGATAGCTGTTGAAAAAAAAAAAGGGGGGAACATTGTCCTGAAGTCGTAAGAATTTAAGTCGTCAATGGTAATTGAGAAAGAAAATCTATGTAATTGTATATGTGTACAGTCAGATGTGAACAGATGACAACAAAATGTTGTAAAAATATACATATATATATATATATATATTTTTTTTTTTAGCTTTTTTTTTTTTGTGTATATGTATATCTGTCGTGGAAGAATGTAGGAGGTAGGATTGGAGTACTCACTTGTATAATGTTTTGTTCAACCCTCCAGGGTTAAGTTTTGCGAAGTTTAGTAGAATTGTTCAAAATACTTCCATTTCAAGATGTCGAGAGGAGAAATAGGTGTACCTAAAGGTTCTTGTCGAGTAGGTTTATTAAAGGGATCGGTATTCCTGGAACTTGATGTTTGCTTATTTTTGTTGTTCTCTCGTTATTATTCGTTTTGTAATTTTTTTTGGGGTAATGTAACTGGTGGGAGGGCTTAGCCGTCTGTACCCTGACCCTATCAACAAATCAAGAAGAGAAAATTGTGTGCTGCAAAAGTGGACAGCTGTTTAAGATAGACTGTTGGTGTGATATAGTTATTTGGACTTGCTCTCGCAAGCGCGAACATTTGCATATTTTTTTTTATGTGGTTTGAGAAGTTGTGTAAGCTCCTATCTAGCCAGTTGGCACCATCCTGAAGACTGAGAATCTACATCAACTCTATGCTGGAGTTTAGCCAGAGTTTCTGTTCCTTTGGAGTTCGTGAAGGGATGTGACCCTAGCTCGAGTGCTGAGGCATTCGCTACGGTCCTGTTTTCCACTTCTGCCAATGGTGAGCCAGTTCCCGATGTCTTCACCATCAGCAGGTCCAATCCCGACTTCTGCTGCAGAAGAAGACGAGGGTGACCTACACTTCGGAACGTGGCGGCAACAGACTGATGATACTGTTGTTTGGGTTAGTTGACTCCACTGTGGAACGTCAACATCCCAGGATTATTTCCTTCAGAAGACGTGGATAATGTAGTGTTTAGACTCTTAAGAGACTTCCATGTTGGAAATATCTCTATACCGGTTGTGAGGTATCCTTCCAAGAAAAAAATTTCAAGATAGATGTATCGTACCGTGAACTTTCAACAATGCTGCTGAGCTGAGTGATTTCATGGACTGGACTTGTCGCTGAAGAGGGGTCATGATAGTTTTTTGTCCCTGCCGAATTTTTATTGTGGGATGGAGATCTTTAAGTTTATTGTGTTGATATTTTGTTTTTACTTTTAAGGTTCGATACTTTTGGTACCCTACTCCTCCTCAAAACATGTATTTTGAGATTATGATGATCACGAAGGAGTTTAATGTGATGTAATTTAATATGGAACTTTCCTTTTTCAGTGTTGGGTATCCTTGAAGGGGTTATCCTCTTTGGGTGAAATAATTTTGTGTATTTGATGCTGCCTTGACTTTGTTATAGCTTTGGTGAGTGCGAGAACTTGGAGCCCGCAGTGCGATGACTGGTTATGGGGAGTGCTGTCGCTGGAGACCCGAGAATGATGGACTGTTACCATACCCATCTACTAGTCGATATAACGGTTATCTCCAGGACTGCATTGGTCATCATACAGACAGCCTGAGCTGCGTGTGTCCAAGTTGGTCTCGATAAAATATTTATTTTAAAGACTGAACCATACCAAAACGGAACACTTAGACGATTTCTACCTGAAAACGCCACCACTATGTATTATGTATCTGTCAGGTCCAAGGAAAATTTTTTTTGTCACTGTCGTCGCTAATAACTCATATGTTTGTACGAACCAATTTTTTTTAAGGTTAGGGAGATCACTGTTTTAATGGATTTTGTTTTGGTGTTTTCTCACACAATTTGCACGTGATGATATGGGGGACCCAACTAACTACACATATTGTAAATCTACAACTGTTAACTAACAATGTTGTTTAAACTTTCTGATTGATGTAATAACGAATAATTTTAATTGCTTTTATTTTAATTTGTGGGGTCCACAATTCGGAACGTGACGGCAGATGTGACGAAGCTGAAAATCGTGATTTTTTGGAATTAAATTTTTTTTATTTTTTCTTATGATGCAGCCTATTTTCTGATAAGTTTCTTTTATTTCATGGTCTATTCCCATGTTGGAAGTGAGTATAGTCGAGTTTTTGTGGTAAAGTATGTAGGTTTCTCAGATATTTTTAGGCTTAGTTCTGTATAAGTATTTTGTCTGTGTTTCTCGAGAACTTGGGCCGCAGCCAAACGCTTGGGCAAGCGGATGCAGTCACAAGCCAGCCAGATGGCTTGCACACGGGATTGACGTGTGCACATTCCTGCGTGTTCCGGTGGTTTCCCATGGCGTGTCGTCCTCGTGTCCTGATGTGTTTTGCTGCGTGTCTCTGAGTTGTTTAGAAAACGTTTTAAAAGTTTTGCGTAGTTGGTTTCATTAGCAGTTTTATTGCTCTGCGTCGCTGTTCCTTAGCGGTAGGAGGAGGGGTTGGCGATAGGCGACCGCAGCAGTTTAGTTTGGTGGCATGTGAGGAGAGAAGGAAAGAGGTGGGAGCTGAAGACAGAACAACATGCTGCGCGGTGATTGGACGCCGGCGATCAGGCAATGCGTACCCAAGAGAGGTTAGGAGAGTGAGAGGAGCGGTAGCCGAAGGTTGGGTGAGGAAGACGATTTCCGAGTGGAGGGGGCAGTCGTGGTGCAACAGAGCTCGTGACCAGACGTTCCCGGCCGAAGGAGCTGGGCTTGGACCTACAAAGATGTATCGGGAGTACAAAATGTTTTAGCTTTTCTTTCTTTTCTCTTTTCGGGTAGGGGTGATTTCCCCCAGACTAGCTAGAGGAAATGCCCACTCTGTTTTTCTTGCTAGATTTTAAGTAGTCGTAGTTGTTGAGAGAGAGAGTGCAGTCATTAAGAACGAGTCGTAGGAGTAGGAGCCGACACAGACGGACAGCTGCCGTCACTTGCCAGACGCTAACGAGCCATTATGGCCTGAGGTATTTTTTAGTTCCGCTACCCTCCGGTAGCCAGCATTTCTTCCTTTTAGCTCACTTTGTCTCTTTTCTCCTGTTTTTAAATAATTGTTTTCATTAAGTTTCTTTACTTTTAAATGGTTTTAACACATTCTTTTACTGCCGTTTTATTTTATTTATCTTGATTGAAGTTCAGCTTCTTCACGTCGGTGTTACACACCTATTATTGTTGTATAACATGTTGGCGCTACCCTATTTTTACTTCATTGTCGTTTTTACTAATCTGATTTGAATTGAGTTTTAAGACAATTGCCGTGTAACTTCCTTTTAGTATTAATTGGAAGCCTTAAATTTTTATAAATTTTTACTTTTGACCATGTTTAAGGTCGCTGAGGAAGCATTTCTCATTTCTTAATAAATTAATTTTCATACAAATTTTGGTGGTTAACTTAAAAACCCTATGACAGCGATCTCCCTATTGTTTATTTTTTTTATTATTGTACTTTCTTATATAGAAAGAGATCATCATAGGCCTAGCTGGTCTTACTAAAAATTGTTTGGCTAGGGCTTAGAAATCTTTTTCTGTTGTAGTTGAGTCTCGTGGAAGGCAAATCTTATGTTTTTTTGATGTTTGTAATCTTTTCTTCAGCCGATTTTATTATTTTTGCCGTTGTTAATATACCTGATGTGTATTGCATCTTTGCAATTAGTTATTTTATATGGTTGTAAAAGAAAAGAAGGTTAAAATAAACTATGGTACAACAAGGGAACACTCGCTAATTCTCTTTTTTTTATTTATTGCTTCCCTTCTTAACTGATATTAATTGCTCTTGATATTTTTTTTTTACTTATGTATTGTTGCTACGAATCTTTTAGATCGTCGTCGCTCTATCTCTCTCTCATTCATTCTTTATTTCTATAGACACTTCTACCTAAAGAAAATAACCTATAGTTGTAAGGTGTTATTTTTAGTTGTGTTTTGTGTTTTATTTTGTGTTTGGCTATATCTTATATTACAGTTATTATTATAAGTCACCAGAAGAACCTAGATCCTTTGTTCCAGCTCTACAGTAGTCGACGGATTTGGGACGAGCCCGTTAAGGCTCAGGTCTACCCCCCCTTTCTTTATTTTTGTTATAAGCTTAGTTAGCTTATTTAACCTTGACACGTTAATAAATGTGGCTGTTGGTCGCATTTATTCACATTTATGTGCCCGCCTAGATTTACCTACTCTACCTCGTTGAGGACGAGGTCGTGGAGGTAAGTCCACTGAGGGGCGCTGGTGGAGGCTTTACAAGATCCTGTTTAGTCGCTCTATCTTTCTTTCTAGGACCCTTCTCTCTTCTCTTCCCTATTTTCCACCCTCTTAACAATATAACATTATTTACGACTCAATGAATGCTAGTCTGCTGCATGTATTTCTGTAAACAGTGTCTACGTAAGTATTAATCATTATAGCCAACCTAACTAATTTCGCAATGATACGATAAGCAAGTGCCGCCCCACCACTTAGAACCCGTGTTCGCACAGCGATGTGATGATTTCTTTCTCGTCCTTGCAACATTAAACGGTCACACCAGAATGTTGTATCTGTTCAACTGTCTCCGAGAACTGCACTAGTTCGACAGTCAGTTCGACGGTTAACAGACACTGCAGGACAGTTTCTTCCATGTTTGCCGGGACTTGCGTATTTTCGACTGTTTACCGGGACGTGGTGTTTTCGCACAACGAACCACTCTACAGCGCTAGGTCTGAGCACAAACCAGATGAGCTAATCAGTGGGACGCATTCCCCCCTCTCATTCGTGGAGTCATGACTCCTGGGATCTAATCAGCGGGCTCTGGTCTCCCCTCACCTGGCATCCAACCTAGCTCGCTTCGAGACATTCGGCAATCACCAGCCAGTTCAACGGTCCTTCTACGCCCAACAGTTATTCGTTCCCTTGGGACGCTTTGACTTGCGTCAGAATGCCCCAGCGCTTCGACCTCCGCTCGGGGATCGCGGCGAGTGGTGGCTCGTCAACAAGTATTGCTAGTGGCACTCGTCCAGCTCCACAGCGCCATGGTTCATCCGCTGCCTGCAACGAGCTAAAAAGGATCATCAGTCCTGCACCACTACTTCTCCCCTCGGCACCAGTACTTCTGACAAACCACTGCGGATTGCTCGGTATCTGTGTTACTGAAATTTTAAATATGTACGTTAGTTTTCATACCTATTTTTGCCACATAATATAACCACCAGAGTGCTGTGTTGCAAATAATTTCCACATCACGTCTTTTTGTAAACAAAGCTACGTGACTCCACTTCCTCTGCTGTCGGCTGTCTCTATGACAACCCCCTACGTTCAACGGTGACTCCATTTCTCCTGCTGCAGCAGCAACGTACCAGTGTCAACATTACCAGATGTTTGGTGTTTCCATTTCCAACTTCGCACAGTGGGCAGACGGCCTTCACATCCTTCCACTAGTCCGTCTGCTGCACTGTACTCATTTAGTATGGCCTACACTCATTGTGTTGTAAATAATAAATGTTTCCATTAAAATATGTTTCTTTAAATTTACTCTTTAATTGCAACGTTTTACAAGTGTATAATTAATGTCCCAATGCTTTTTAAAATGTATATTAACATTTGTATTTCATTTTCAATCGCCAATTTTCAATTGTGTCAGTGTTGCATCAGCTATGCTATGTTTACTGTGTCCTTCCGCTTGAACATGAAGCACCAGGGAACAATAATCCAAGATAAGACATTTCAAAAATACTAACAATGTTTTTAATATGACTTACTATTTTTCCAGCGTCCGTTTTGTGTTTTGTCTTGTGTAACTTGTTCTGATAGGGTATTTTTGTATGGGAACAACTTTACACCACGCAAATTCAGTCCCTCTCGCGGGGCTGGCTTGGCAACGCCGAACGCCATGTTGGTCAGTCTGTGCTCTTCTACTCTGAATTTGACGCGCGGAGAGACGCATTTGTCTACCCCGGGCCCTTCACCAGTATTGCACCAGTCAGTTTTAGTTTCAATAGTTTAGATTTTTAATTACCGGAACCGTTTTTTGTTGTTTTGACCCGGAGCTCCTCATACCCTGCCGGCTGTCGTGTCCAGGGGCTAAGTTACTCATTAAGTGTACCGACAGCCCAGCGCTGTTTTTAACGCATCACCTACTGGAGTGGTTTGTGCTCCCGGTCCGCTTAACTGGCATTGGCCTTCTGCGAGTACCAGTCTACTGTTCATGGTGAGTAAATTACAAAAACTACTTACGTCTTTTATTTGAGAGTAGTGTTCTTGGCTCACCCCTTCCCTAGTGACGCTTAGCGTAAAGTTCAGTGTGTTGTGGCGTGAGGATTGGCCCCAACAAGTCCCCGAAGATCCGTCGTTTAGAGCATCAATCCACTGGTACGTAGCCAGCTCCGTGGTCGTCAGGTCGTCTACCCTGGGATCATCAATAGGAGCTTCCGCCGTGTGCCCTTTTTCCCACTATCCATCTAATCTCAGCTCTCCCTGCTAGCTGGTCCACTCCCGTGATTTTGTCACCCATATGCCGTCCGACTTGCACACAGAGTCAGTGTCTTTGTCATCTATACGTTCCCACCTTAGCACCCGTGTCAAGATCATCTCAGCAGTCGCCCTAACGGCCTTGAAGAAGGCATCTCATGTTCCTGTGCTATATGTTTCATAGTCACTACTTGAGCCCTCCTTGCACGAACCACATTTCAAAGTTGTCAAGGCGTTGCTTAATGAAGTAGACAAGACCATCTTTGACTAATTAACTGTAGAGGTAACTTTCTTCAAGCCACAAAAATTCAAATAATTGTGAAAAAAGATAACCTGCCATTTTTAACAGTCTTAATCCCATCATGAAGCACAAAACCTGTTTCATATGTAAAGCCGGATGGATATACACATTGGTCCATGTGATTGGGCCAATCTTGGAAGGAAAATGCCAATGACCAAGAAACGGCTAGTCGCTATTTACACACTGGGCCAATTCATTTTTAACCAGTCATACGGCCAATTTAAATTCCATGAAAATTGAGGGTCAAGTTTATTTGTAAATTGCTGCAACTACATTCATACTCTATGTATATGTGCAGAATAATGTCCACTGACCGTTTCAACATTTCATATAACAATATTTTCCTCTCAAAACTATAAAAAAATATAAAATTACAACACCAATACATGCACCAATGTGTAAAAACAGACCAAGTCTTCACAAATGCATACACCAACTCCTTTGATGTTGGACTAAAAACCGACCTGAATGGCCAATGCTTCCAACATATAGCCAAGGTTCCAAGATCGGCCAAGTAGCGGTTACACATTGGCAGATTCCTTCCAAGGTCGGGTGTTGGGCAAATGTGTAAACCCGGCCTAATAATAAACTTTTATAGCCAAAATTCATAAATCAGTTCAGTGTATATCAAAACACATTATTTTCATAACAATTAACTTTCTTTTTTCCACGTTATGAAACGATCACAGCCTGATTGCTCGACGCAAATTCTGTAAAGCTGAAGGTACAAACTATACAGTTCATCTTGTTCAACATTAAATGTGACATAATGATCAGGAAATAATTATGACTGCGTATTGTGTACAACATTATTGTAATACTGTTAGCCGTAGGTTTGAAAATACTCCATCATCGTAACAGTTTTTCCATCTAATTAAGCTTTAAAATATTTGTTTTTAAAAGTCACTTGCTAACACAGTGAGCTTTACCAAGTATTTATAATTTCTCTTATTTTGTCAAGCTTTTAAAAGGATATGTTGTATTTTGACCAAACCTTAGTACTGTTTAATACTCGGTGAGCTAACAGTTTTGTTGTGGGTGATACAAAAAAGTGTAAAATAGCAAATATTTTCGTGAATTTTATTTTTCGGATATGGATAATTCTCAAAAATATAGTACATAAAATGCAATTTTAAACAAATGTTTTTATAATTACGAAGACATATGCAAATATCTGCAACGAATTAACATTCAACTTTTATTACAACGATGATCATGTAAAATTACATGTATCATTGCATGCGTAAGAATACATTAACGTAAAGTAATATTTTAACTACATGCGGAGTGTCATTTGAAAATATTCATTACATTAAAACAATTGTGGGTTGAGTTTACATGATACGATAGTGTAACACTTCCACTACCCTAGATTAAGTTTACGTGTGTATATTTACACTGACATAGCGAGTGAGAAGACAAAATATATAGTAAAATGTCACATATCATTAACTGATTATTATAACAGTTTTAATAAGTTGTTGCAAAGACTGAACATGTATTACATTGTTGCAATATGTATACAGGATGTTGTCGTCCCAGCCCCGTGGTCTGGGAAGTAAGGCCGACTTGACATCAGCTACCGGCCCTCTACTAAGCCATTTCTCTCTGTTGTGTGTCACCCTCCACCTACCTCACCTCAAGTCACCACAGTGTTAGTCTTCAAGTGTAATGTTTAAATTCAGTGTAGTTCAAGGGCAATGTTAGGCTGTGCAACGTAAACAAACCAGGGCATCACACCGACTTTCAAATTACCGCCACGCACGTGACATCACACCACTCACCCAGCACCAACATAACCACCACAGACACGCAATGACTCAAGCATGTATTTTTTTAAGCCATTCAAAATTAATGTAAGAACCCTGTTATGTAATCAATAACGGCAATGGTCACGCTATAGTATAAGTGCATGATGTTAATTTTAAGTCACATGGTCACGAAATTATGTTTAAGAGTGTTTTATTTTAAATATGTTATTTGTTCTATACATGTGTTAAAGTATAAGTATGTTCTAATCACTATCAATAATTATTTAACAGTCATCCAAGCAAAGGGTTTTCATGTTTATCACCTCGCTTTTACCGTATTTGCCGGCATATAAGAAGACAATTTTTACATATTTTTTAATTGCTACTCGTCTTATATGAGGGTGCAAAAATTTTTGGTAGCCAAAAATCGTTTGAAAGCTAAGCTGTAAGCTGTGGAGTTGTATGATGTTTCAAGGATTTCGTCACAAATGAAAACGAGTGCCCCGTTTATTTTAATAAAATTTACGGTACGATATTTTGATGAGCGTCATTCATAATAAAGGACACTTCCTCGCAGCAACACGACGATCGATGCAAGCGCGTGCCGAGATACTTTGTCTCGCCAGCCTACAACTCTCGGGCGGAGAAAACGAGGATCTAAGTCCGCATGCTTTCAGCCTTTGTCTCGCAAGCACAAGACTATCGGGCGGAAAAAACGAGGATCTAGGTACCGTACCACACATTCATGTGTCTACCGTCTAGTGCTAGGCTGGCCGACAACAGCGCACAAGAATGTGATGACCTTGCAAGCAGCTGTTGCCCGGTGTTGCCATGTGGTGCGCGGCGTGCCTCAGTCCCGCGTTGCCAAGTCGCGCACGCCTGTCGGCAAATGGAGGTATCGCCGGCCACCGCCGTGCATTTCCTTGGCTCTTGGGCACGCGGAGGGCAGTAGTGGCCACAATGTTATTCGTTTATGTGTCTATTATGATGTTTAAATGCCGGTAATAAATGCATTGAAAATATGTAAACTAAGTTTTTAATGTTTCAGGCAATGGAAAAAAAATATTTTTCTGTCGGGAATTTCAAAAGTAGTAATTTACTTTTTTTCTCACGATTTTGTACCTTCAAAACCACGACTCGTCTTATATGCGGGGTCGTCCTATATGCCGACAAATACGGTATTTCACATCGAAAAACAGGACAAAAAACATCTTGGCACGCACCCATGGCCATTGTCTCGCCCCAGTTCATCATAGTGTTGCATGTTGGCCGGGCAGCAGGCACATTACATCATGCTGGGTGGTCAGCCCCGTGAGTCAACCAGTGGTGTCATGGGTTTCCGCAGCTATGTCGCAACTCCCGAGAGACGTCACTGGTTTTCCCCGATGACGCCAGTGCGAGTACGTGACTCTCAACTACTACGACCGTGGTAATGTCTATTTTTAGACTCTAGGTCACTGTA
>PNEQ01052269.1:0-13990 GCA_003012365.1 Medauroidea extradentata
CTTCGCTCATGTTTATTTATTTACCAAATCCAGACTGTTTGTTTTGCACTGAAATCTGTGAGTGTTCCAATATTCACAACAAACTCGGTGCAGAATCAACTACACTCATTTCGGGTAATGACGTCACAGTTGCATTTTTCCAGTGTTCGGTGCACACTGAGTGTAGGCCAGTGTCGTGTAATTGGATGACACCATTAGTCAACAAATTGCAACTTCCTCAACAAACTGCAACTTAGTGCAACAAAGTTGGAGCAGGGTTACATTAAGCTACTTTGGGTTATGTTGGGTTGAGTAACGTTAGGTTAGGTTGGGTTAGGTTGGGTTCAGTTGGGTTAGGTTGAGTTAGGTTTGGTTGGATAAGGTTGAGTTAGGTTTGGTACGTTAAGGTTAGGTTGGGATAGGGTAGGTTGGTTAGGTTAGGTTGGTTTAGGTTGTTAGCTTGGTTTAGATTGTTAGCATGGCTTAGGTTGTTGGGTTTGGTTTTGTTGAGTTGGGTTTGGTTAGGTTGAGCTGAGTTTGGTTAGGTTGGGTTGGGTTTGGTTAGGTTGAGTTAGGTTATGTTGGGTTGGGTTAGGTTCAGTTAGATTAGGTTGGGTTGGTTTCGGATTGGTTTATATTGGTACTACATCACACTGGGCGACTTGTGCCACTGACACTTCAAATATATCACTAACTAAATGCCAATCAACTCTCAGTGTTCTCATAGATGCATAATCAGCTAACTGTATATGTAACACTGCCATTTTGCAACTCAAGTACCACAGTTTCTACTACTTCAGGAGCATTAGACGACCACTTTCTTAGTTCAAACCTTCCTTTCTTGAACAACAGTGGCCTCTTCTTTATAGCTCGATAGCTGCTTGCTCATCTACAGCAATTTTCCAAAAGCTTTAATTGCTAAATAGGATGCACAGTTCTCATCTTATGTCACTCTCAGTTGTCTGTAATATTGGAGGCTCCTCTGGTGATGGTACTCACAAAATCTGTTAGAAATCTGTGTTTACACTATTCACACTAACCTGACGATATATCTCGGCAAATCCGACTACCAATTCTATTGCACGCTTTCTGAAGCTTATCAACAATGAAATAATATTTTCCTAAAGTTTTGGGCCTACCATCAATTTATCATTTCAGGAAACACCAGACGATGTTTTTATCGAAGCATTTAAAACTATTTTAAGTTTAGTTGTCTCACTACTGTCTTTCATCATAGCCATATGGGGGATATAAAATGTATCGCGCACCGTTTAGTGACTTCACGTGTTGAAATTTCCTCCACATGTCCCGGCTGAATGTATTCCTTAATGAATTCCCTATACAGTTGTTTTTCTGGTTGACGTTTCAGCTGACGTTATGTTTCGCAAATTTATATGCACTTCAGGACTTCCATCTGCATATTGCTCGCATGTTTGTTATTATTGTTTAAATGTTATCATAAGTGTATGTTGTGAAGTGTAACAGAAATCAGAAAATAGAGCTATTCGCATGTGTTTATGTCTCATTAATTAATTATGCATAGTAGTATTTAGTATAGGGGTCAGAGGTACGAGGGTGACAAAGGAACGGAGGTGACTTCATGTACCACCCGGGTTGGTGTTTCATGGCACCCAACGGACAAGTCTCAGTTTGAATAGTAGACGGGGGAGAGCCCATCCCTGCTCTGCGAATGTCCGCTGTAACTGCTAGTGTCCTAACCGCCTTGAACAGCTGTCCAGAATATTTGAATTTTATGATGTTATTAATTCAGTTGTCAATGTGTCAATTAGTTTACAATTTAAACAATGCCTGGGTAAGTGTGGGCCAGCCCAAGTAACAGAAGACGGAAACAACCACAGTTTTGAAACGAGCGTGCTTATTGGCTGACTCGAAAATGGCTTGGACAAGCCATCTTGAACCCAGCATGCAAATGTTTCAGGAGGAAGATGGCCAGCAACGATGAAGTTAGTATGACGGATTTAAGATACATGGGGGTTAGTTTCATTGATCGTCAAGTCGTGGCGAGCGATACGGACATTGTGAGTACTTCACCGAAAATATAAATACGGGTTTAATGTTCTGGTGTCTTTGATTTTTTTTTTTTTCAGTGGTTAAGTGTAAGACAAGGTGGTTACACCTTAACTTCGCCACTGTAAAAATAAGTCGCAAATAAAATAAAATAAAATACTAGGGGAAGTATATATATTTCTACGAAACTGTAATAATACACTACACATTCTTGCATTCAATAGTTGGCAATTTGCGAAAGAGACTCCCCACATCGAGTAACGGGACAAATTTGCTCAACATCATCATCTTGAATCACAAAATTTGCACCCATCGCCCATTTGTTATGGCTTTGACACATCGCCAGCAACAAAAAACTATCAATTGTACTATTTATTTATACACCCGCTAAGATACACAGTGGCAACAACGCTTACAAGTGATGTATTAATGAAAACCATGAGACAGGCCCGTCACAAGGTATGGCAAAATGCTGTACTTTGTACAGAATTTGATTACATGGGAAAAATTGGTTCATTGATATATCTCACGTGATAAAGAAATTTACAAATGGCCACCAATCTGATGATATGGATACATCATGTACAACACACATAAAAGTCGAACCGCCTTATTAAGTATTATAAAAGTACCGAAATTAACAAAATTCTCTTAAAAAGTTCCTGAAATGCTTCATTTGATAAAGAAATGTCAAAATTGCAGCCAATTCGAGAATATGAACACGACATGAACAAAATTCATACGAAGCCCTAACTAAAGTCACTTTACTAAAAACAACATGTAAGCCGAGTTTGATAACCTTTAGAAAATTGGTAACACATATCTAGTGCAGTTAATAAATATTCAAATGTCCGTCACCTGTAATGAAAATACATCATAAACAATAGTCATAATGCGAGTGCCTTGCTAAGAAATATGTATGTACAGAGCGTAAAGAATTTCTGACAAATGATCTTCGAATATCATGTCCGATGAAAAATGTTAAATTGCTTTCATAATATAAAATAGCAATAACATAATATATAAAAGTGTGTGCCGAGTTTGATGACTTATGATAAATGGTTCTTGAAATAACTAGTGCATTTAAAAAATGTTTCAACTCTCACAGCCTTGAATATATGGATGGATATTGCGTGAAAAAAATTCGTAAAAGTCAAGTTACTAAATCGTTTACTAGTAGGTTACCAAGTTTAATTGAATTCGGTTCAATAGTTTTAGGGGACACGTGCATATACAGTACATGTACACTCATGCAAGACAGACAAACAGGAAAGTGATCTTATAAAACTACTTTTTCGTTCAATATGTAAACTAACAAGCAGCATCTTGGACTAAACGATACTGTATGACATTGTTCTATAAGAGGTGAGCAGGCCCTCCTGTAAATTATAATGCTTTCATAACTACAAATCATCCAAAAAGGTTTTGAAGGTGCTTATACAAGACAACAATTCTGAATTTGAAATTTCAAAGCAATGGCGTATCCAGGGTGGGTAAGCACATTATTAAAGCAATTATTCATTGGACCTAGTGAATCAAAAATTACTAAACGGAGAACTTTGTGTAAAGTTATTCGAGTAGTTAAAATGTGTAAAAATTTGCACGGTGAATTAGAAAAAAGATTAAGTTTTCGGACTTTAATTACTGACAACGGATAGGGAGATACATCTTACTAGATATTCTGTCTGTTTCCAGCAACAAATTATCTTCAATATATGAACCCGAAAAAAAAATTCTGAAAACAACAGAAACGTCCAGAAGTGATAAATACCTCGCCGGATATTGTAAAATGACTAACAAATCAGTAAAAACTAAAACATTTAGTCAAGATATACATAAAAAAGTGATCGTGGTTTTTAAATTTTTGTTGTGTAGTTCCCAAATATTTTTTCTGAATAGCAAAACATTTAAATCAAACTTACTTTGGAGTAGGCTATTTTTATAACAATTAATAAGAAACAGTGTGTTAAATTACGCATACGAAGTATGCGACACAAGGTTTCTTATATTCAACAATAGAGTTATACTAATTTTAAAGGCATCGTTTATTTCGGCAATAATACTACTATCGCTGTATTTGTTCACAGAGGCACGCTATATTCTCTCTAAGAGAAAAGTGAAAATCAGTAAACACAAATAATAAATATTTCCGAAATTTTCCTTGCTTTGTTTAAAAAAAGACTGCATTTTAATTTAGCTCAGACATTAAAAACCTTATTTAAGCTCTTTGTTAAAAATATTGTAATTTATCAATATGATATACATTATAAAACAGGAGTAATATATCGTAACGAAATTCTAAATCTCTAAATTGTTCGTAGACATACTAAGTGGTTAGAATGTGAATGTTACACAAACGGCACGTTTTTCTCTGTGTGATTCTATCCACAGTTTCACATAACGTAAAATTCTCAGTGAAAATATTGTTATTACAAAAAACTAACCTGTAAATTTCCTGTGTAAATGTTGACAAAGTTCACCCATTTTAACACAAACATTTTATGTGTGTTACGTTAAACATTGGGCAAAATATTTGAAGTATCCATAGGAAACTTCTACATACTAAATATTCATGAATATGTTAAAATATACATCATTGTGAAGTATTTCTGAAACACCAGTGATGGTTGTCCGGAATAGTTCTATAATAAAACTGTATTTTCCTAATGCCTTTATCATTACATGAAATTACCAGTCGTTTAAATTTTAATAATTAAAAATCTAATAACAATTTAAAAACGCTCCTGAGCAAAACTTTTTTAACACAGAAACATTTTTAAATGTTAAATGTTACTTGAAACACACTAGACCTACTTGTACATTAGTAGGGATACGCAAAAATATAAAATAATTATCATTAATTTGTACTAAAGTACATTAATAGGTTTATTCAGCAATGAATACCCAATTTGATTTTCTTCGTATCAAGGCCATGACCCAATTGCCGCTTTTATATTTTAACACAATTTTATCGAACACAATTAGTGTTCAACAGCAAATTTACGAAGGACCAATTTTAATTTCTATGCGTTAAGTGTTATTTGTATCAAAATTACTTATATGCAGTGGCACACTAAGTATTAGAGAGAGTGGGGGTCCACTGTAGTCAGTAAAACTATGAGGTCAATTACCAGAGATGGCCTAAGGCACGTACGAAAGGGCCTCCTCCACAAACAAATAACACAATAATAAAGTCTTATCTTTAATTAAATTAAGAAATTATGATTTACTTAAATACCGTGGTGCAAGTCCTATTTTTATATTAATTATAACAATAACATTTTAAAAGAGAATTTTAATTAGAAGACTGCTCTATAACGCTAGTTTCGCGAATTTTCCATGGGAGAACCTAGGAGGGGTGGGTGATTTCTCACCACATTCTCAGCCTAGGCCTACAAATCCTAGTATAGATCTAAGTAGTGCAAAATGATAGAATGCTTTATTTTTTCGAATTTAGCAATAGTTCTGAACAATACAGGAAAAAGTCACGAATGTTCTGAAACTAACACTCATAATATAAGATACGCATTTCACAGCCAAATGTACGTTTAGATATAATTATCTAGAAGAAACAGTTGACTATGCCACAGAATGAAATACTGGAAAAATAAACTTTAACAACTGTGTATAGAAGTTTAAATTATTCCTGTTATCATTTACCATTTTCGGTTAGCGACAGCCACGTGTATTCTAACTACATAAGATTTCATGCAAACCATAAAAGCTATGTAATTAATTGGCTGTTCGCATACGATTATTAACATATCTCTCTAAATAAGTTTGTTACTAATTTGGGGTCACTTGTGATACATTCGTTAATTATTTCTTACATATATATTTTTTTTGTGATCTACTATATGGTTAAACATAGCAAGAAATAAAGTTAGTCTTGATCTGTAACATGAAAAAATAACAAACTGTATAGGCAATGCAAAAACATTTTCTCTACATGCAATTACTTTATTTGGATCCACTTAAACGCAAATCCTGTGTGCGCCACAGCGTTTGGTAAACTTTTTTTAAATTTTAAATTCATAATTTATTTTATTTTAATAACAACTCAAGACTGATATTGATATTGCATCAACTAAGAAAACAAAAATCTATACTTTAAGCGTTCAGGCATAACTTATGCTCTGGACAGTCCAAACATAGCCGACTGGCGACACTGATCGGAAACGCAAAGATAGACTATGTACAATAAACGGTACAGACTCTCGCTGTTGATGAATACACAAAATGTTATTGCAGTAAAATAAATATTTATCAACAACATATTATAGTAGTCTTGGGAATGATACACACACCGAAGATTATACATAACGAAACGAAAAAATGTAAAATGAAAATACTTTAAACAGCACTCTTTCAACATGTATGCTAAAACATATGCTGCAACTAAGCAAATACCACATAAAAAAATTATGTTTAAACCTATCCAGTATCGACGGAGGAAGCTGTAGGAGACATGTTTGTATTCTCAGTCACTTGTCATTATGATAATTTAGTACTTGCCCTCTAAAGCGAATCTAAAATTTACTAAAATGTGATTTTTTTAAAGGCTTTGGTCCAGGTTCCTACACAAGTTATTTAATAGAATTTTTTATGAATTGTGAAGAAAACCTCCTGGCAAAAATGTACAATCCTAGCAAAAAAATCTCAGTATCATTTCCTTTCCTTAATTTCCAGGAATGTAACTGTAATATTAAAGTCAAAATATAATTCAGTCAAGTGTTAAATGTTTTTAGTAACGCGTACAGTATCATATTACCGTAGGGAAACAATTAATGCTTTTGTAAAGTTTGTTAGTTTTGTTTATTTCCGTCATTTTTATTCGTGCGTAAGAATTTTGTAACAAATTCATAAATTATGACAGTTAGTATTTTATAAGTTTAGAAATAAATATTTCAAGAACTACTTTTACTGGTTAGTTTGTGTTGCTTATTTTGTGTTAAACTAATTGTATTAAAAGCGCGAGAGAGTAGGCCCTACATTAAAAAAAGTCCTTGTCGTCAATAGCTCGTTGTCGTATGTTGTCCTCCAAATTATCCACTATTATACATCTAGTCGTTATATGTTATTGATGCCGGGAATACAGTTTTTGCTTGGTTTCCTCCCATTTCACACAGCCAAGAGTCACACACAGCATGTACTTTGTCATGATTACTCTGCATTCTTTAAGCGAAAAATTATAATATATCATTTTGTGAACGCATCATACTAATACGTGAAATTTGCCAATGCTTCGATTTCAGTTACACGCCAAAAAAAATTCGAAGTGATAACTTTAAATTCAATAGTATTTTATATGTTTTTGAACTAAACAATTGTTTTGTTGCACTATTATTTCACCACTCACAAGCATTGGAGGTGTTACTGATTGTGTTAAGTTTAACATTAAATTATTTTTAAGTTTTGTGTTTATAAATTTGCAGTTTGACAGTGTTCACATTTATAAACTATAATGGTCCGCTGACGATCCGGATTTGAAAAGAAGCCAAAAAATACATTCGAGTATGTATTTATGTCGAAATGTGCCTTCTATTTCAAAACAAATAAACTACGAACTAAACAATATAACATCTCAATAGTTAAAAATACCAACAGTTTTAAATGCGCTTGTAAGAAATTGTAAAAGGAGTGTCTTGCAGTCAGGCGAGCAACATCTTGTTCTCTGGCCTACCACCTTGTGTATCATGACCTCCTGGTACAAAGTCTGAAGAACAGTGCCCTGTTTTCAACAATGAGCTCTCCCTACCCCCATCCCATGAATGTCACACTTCCTCCCCTTCGCTTCATGGTCACCGCGCCAGCACATCGTACTATCCATTCTGCAAACATTAGACTGTAATTCTTTTTTTCGTTCTGAAGCAGGCATACTACAAACTTGTCACCACTCCAATCCAGCTGGATTATTATCTCGCGCGTTACATTGAATCAACGAGTTACTGAAACACAGAAACTGCAAGCAATGATCGCTACATTTAATAAGACTGATGTAACCACACCAGAACAGTAACAGTTCCGAACCTAGCCGAAAATATTACTCACCAAGTGCCACTGACGCATTTATTAAGATATTTTTCGCTTGTGAGTTGTGACAAAAAGTAGTAAAAATGTCCTTCCCAGAAGTTTTTCCCGTAAAGAGAATGGCTTCATGAAATTTTGCGTAACTACGATAGAGCAACAAAAATAGTTTATGGTTTTGAATACGAGATTATAACTTGTATCACGTGCTCAAGCAAAATTTGTGACTCGTAGTCATCACAGCACAGTACTTATGAAAAAACGAGTACCGATATTCATGTAGCTGCTGAATGTAATACATTAAAATACATTTATTTCAAACACACACAGCCTAAACAATGTATCCGAAAGAAATCACTCAAATTGGAAGTATTAAATAAGAGTGCAGAATCATCAGAGAGGGGGTTGAAATAATTACAGTAGTACCTAGTTGTTCGTAAATAATCGCAATAATTAGTCAGATATTCGTTAGCAGTGTGACGATAACGTAAAGTGAGTGAAGAACAGTTAATAATAACGAGGGAATGTCAACGAGTTCAAACCGTACCTCGTAGACGATATTAAACAGCTTCACAAGCCCTTGATGTTTGATAGATATGAGTTGTGGGTCTGCACGAATCCTGAGGATACATTATGTACAGTCACAATTTGTTTGCGGAGAAAACTCAATGACCCTGTCTACAAAGACTGAACATACTAAGTATCGTCACACTGAACGCCTAAAATTACACAATCGTATAATGTCAGCACTGATTACACGTGGGCACCATAAGTAACAGACAGTACAGAGTCCTTTTCAATCTTCATAATAATGTTAGAGCAGTTGACCATATTTTGGATGTCTAACCTCGCATAGCAGCATTCTAAGTGGTGCCGTAACGGGAAAGAGTCGAATCCTTACTCGTAGTGTCGTAACTTGTTCAGAATGAATCTTGATTATATGTTGCAATTGGCGACCGTCGTGCGCAAGTATAACTACCAGGACTCGTGCAATGTGATTTGATACTGTGAGTGTGAACGTCTAAATTTTCTATACTACAAAATAAACTAATGTCATTCTTAAATATACAAGTAGGGAAAAAAGGCAAAAATTTTGTTTACACCCCTCCCCCTAGGTTCACTGAAAGGTGGATGGCTGACCACTTACCTACTGTTGGCACGGCTCTGATACTTTCTGTCGATGTTGCGGAGACATTCGCTGGCCCAGCTCCTGTCCTGTCCCCAATATGTAATGAACTGATGAGTATGGCTTCAGGTCACCTCAGGTTCTTAACAGCATATCAGTCGGCATTATCTTCTGTGTCCTCGCACCGTCATAAGAGAAACCTTGCACTGAGCCTCCATTTTTGTCTTGGCGGAATATTGATCGTTTATTATACGGACTATTTCAAATTTCGAACAATTTGGCGATGGCGTTTAGCCGTGCTTATAACTAATTTTATTTGATATTTCATTTAATGGGTATTTCGGCACTTCCAACCTTTGCACATATTTTATTGACTGTGTCGGTCGAAGGTTATATGGGTGTGCATTTATACTTGCTGCTGCAAACCAATGAAAGTTTATCTCTTTAATCGACATGTTCAGCAAGCATTTTACAAACAAAAAATTGCATTTTGAGCATACACACAGCCTACCACAAATTAAAATAAAACGTGTTTGATGTAATCGCTTCCAAAGAGTAATTTAATAAGGATTAAAGACAAGAAGGTAATAAGTTAGCTTTGAACAAATTTTCATGCCATTAGTATGTGTGTGTATTTATATATATTTGTCCAGGAAAGCTGTCATTCTTCGTGAGCAATTTCGGTAGAAACTATTGCTAGCATTTCGTATGTATTGCAGTTCAAGAGGAAATAATTAGTGTGAGCATAATTCATGCGCCTAACTTCTTGTTTAAGGCCGCTGTCATCCTATTTACGCTATTTTACGCTAATTTAATGCAAACAGCAGCAGCTATCAGTAAATTGTCACGTAAGTGCTAAAAACCGTTGTCTTATGAAGCCAAATTTTTTTCGAAACAAATCATTTTCATTACTGTTGACTCAAATATAAATTCTTCATGTCTATAACTTGCCAAATGTATTTATTTTGTTTTTAAAAATGTATGATTCGTAGTAAAAACTGTTTCCAACACATTTACGTTATGGTATATCGAAATCTGCTCCATTTTTAATTAAACAAAATCACAAAATAGGCGTAGCGTGGCCTTAAAATAAAATGTGTCGTCCAACAATGAAGACAGGTGGAAAATACTAAAAAACAGGGTAGAAAATGAGAAACATTTCGAGTTTTGTTGCAACTGAAGATAAAAAAATTGTGTAGCGCCTAAGTGTGTATTTCTTCTGGCACACACACATATTTATGTAGGACATATATATTCAAGATGGACTTAATACAGTTGGACTTAGTATAGTATCAAAATATTTAATTATGTTTTACAAAGAAAAAAACCATTTAGGAGGCACTATTATTTTTCTACGAAAAAGTATCTAGTATTATATCGGCTATAATATCGTCCTTGTGTATAGAATACTATTACAGTGAAAGTCGTCGTCATAAAATTGAATGGTACAATGTCGCATGATCAACTCACCGATGCAAGACGTTAGCACAATGTTTCTTTTCTGTTAATTATGCAGCCATGTAGTTGTTATGGATTTTTCGGCGTATTATAGAGCTTGGCTACACTAATGGTAAGTTTTTTTTTTAGATTGTGGTATAGGTTTTGCCTGGGCTCTTAAAGCTATTAAAATATCACTCGTTGAGTAAAACGTAATTTTGATATATGAAAATAATTACTTTCCAATGCTTGTAATTTGTACTCATAAACTAAAAACTGTCTTATCCGGAGTGTATATTAATCCTTATATGCTTTTAAATAAACGTTGAGGTGTGAAACCAAATATAATTGGTTAAAAATTAATATGTAATGAAATAGTATTTTTGAAAATTGCAAATTATGAAGGTTGCATCATACCATCAACGCATAGACCTACTATCGTCTTAATTTACATTAAAAAAATTTACTGTCTTTCGTAATATGTTTGACACTTTTTGTAGGAACTTAGGATGTGAGTCACAATCTGATACAGTTATACAGCAAGAAAACTATAGTCTCTTTTAATGACACATGTACCTACAGAACGCTGATTCGTGTTTATTTACTCCTGTGGCCATAAAATCACTATAATCAATTTACTTTTGATGTATACATGGGATCAGTTCGGTTACTCCGTTACTCATGCCGGTTTGTCCTTCATGGATGGCTAGTGACAACTTGGAGCAAATTCACCTTAATTAGCAATTGTAAAAACACACATTTAAGAGAAAAAAAAATTCAACTGCACGCCGCGATTATCGTGCGAGCAGCGTAAGCTGATATAGCAGTGGTAAGAGTAATGAGGTTCGGCGTGCACTGTGCTGCTCATGTTACCCTTTCGCACGTGTGGCAGCGGCCACCTGCGTGTCTATCTCGGGCGACAGCAGTTATCACTGTCTAGAGTATTCCTGTGCGTGCTCTATTTTGCAGGATGGTGATTGACCTAGATACGACTTCCTTCTAGGAGCTTTGAGATAGAGACTTGTCGAGAGAATTCGAGACTTGAGTATAAAAGTGAGCTGCGGCAGAGACAAGAGAGTTTTAGACCGGCAGGTGTGTGATGTGAGTTGAAGTGATAGTGACGAGTGGCGAGAAGTACCGGGTTACGAGAAGTGTTATAGGGTGTCCGGCGAGGTTGATTACGGAAAGTAGCGTGACGAAGGAGTTTCTGGGCAACAAGAGGTTCATCGGTGTTCGTGCTAGGACAGTGGGTCCACCATTTGTAAATGGTGAGACAGAGATTTCAATAACAGAGAACTTGTATATAGGTATGTGATATTATTTAGATTTTAAGACCTTCATATAAATAGTAGTTATTTGTGTTTATTGCTGCTGTTTTATTTAACAGTAATTAATCATTAGTGACATATAGCGATTATTTTGGTGTAGTTAATTGTAAATAAAATATGTTAGATTTATGAATTTCTTTTACCAAAGACCTCCATCCCTCTGTGTACCTAGCCCCATCTTGTAACATTGGTTTCAGAAGTGGGATGGAGGCACTTATTTAAATTTAATCAAATGTTTACATATTTACAAGTGTACATTTTTATATACTAAAAGAAACTTTTTAGGATTTCTTAGGTAAGAAGTTTTAGGTTATAAGTACATGCTGACAAGAAATATGGCTAGTGGGTTAGAAGGATTGCGAGCTCTAATAGAGGGACTGAGTAGCCAAATACATATTGTAAATACAAAATTTGAGAGTGTTAATGAAAATGTAGACAAGAAAATAGACAGTGTTGATGAGAATGTAGACAAGAAAATAGATGGTGTTAATGAGAATGTAGACAAGAAAATAGAAGGAGTCAATGAGCCAGTGCATACAAAAATAGAGTACGTGGATAAGTAGTTTTAAAGTGTTTCTTAAATGGTGGACCTTAAAATTGACGATGTCAGCGAATTGATGCACCATAAAATTGACAGTGTTAATGAAAAAATGTAGAAAATAAAATCGTAAGTGTGAAAGACGACCTGCGGAAAAAAAGGTGAGTGTCTTAAGGTTGGAATGAGAGGAATTTCTACAGCGACAGGCAGGTGGTCAGCTATCGGTGTGTCGGGATATCAGCTTGACGAAGCTAGAACCAAGACATGAGAGAAGTGACGGAAAGTACTCAGCGACATCCATATCCGTGGCAGGAGTATCACAACACATGAAATCAGAAGGGGTTGCCATGCCTGAGGGTGTACAAGGGGTTACAATCAAACCTGCTCCATGTGATTACCAAACACCATGGTGTGAATATCAGCACCAATATGAGATTGTTGCAACCCTGAATAGTTGGACAGAATAGCAACATGCCTACTACCTGGCAGCAGTGTTGAGAGGTTATGCACTCAGTATATTCCAATCTCTGCCCAAACGACATCGGATGGAGTGTTCTACCTTAGTCTCGGTTCTGGAATTGCGCTTCGGGGACCACTATTTGCAAGATGCCCACAATGCCCAACTTCGAAGCCGCAGCCAGTGACGTGAGGAGTCACTTCAGGAACTTTGGCAGAACATTGTGAGACTAGCACATCTGTCAATCGAAGGGTGTCCAGAGGAGGCGCGAAATGTGCTTGCCATTGGGTTCTTTATTGATGCCATTGCTGATATGGAGGAACGACAAGCAGTACACCTGGCAGCACCTCAATCCATGCAAAATGCTCTAGCCTGTGCACTGGAAGTTGAGTCAGCACAGCAAGTGTCAGCGAATCGGTGTGCGGTGCGAATTGCGAAAGTGACGAGCGGTGAAGAGGGGAACAGCATCGAGAATACCCTGAAGGAAATTAAAACAGCAATCAATTTTAATTTCCATCAGAGTTGGTGCTTTGGAGCACCGTCCTCCAATAGAGAAGCGGCCAGAGAGCTGGGAGTGTGGACGACCTGGACACCTGAGAGCCCAGTGCCGACAGTATCAGCGACGAAACTAGGACCGAGAGCCAGGTGAGACCAACTCATTAGCTCAAAATTCGGGAAACATGTAAACACTGGTCTTGAGGGGCGATGGTTGGTGATTGCTGGAGGTAAGGCCCCACAATTCCTTCAAGTTTGTTTGGTGAAACAGGAAGTTGATGCATTGCTGGTAGAGGGCAGCCTGGATGATGTACCCTGTTAGATGGTCGTAGATACAGGGGCGTCCATTACTCTTGTCCAGCCAGACATAATATACCCAGTTCCCCAACAATTTCAAATTTTAAACATCGGACAGTGCCTGTAAACAACTGCAACTGGTGAGCCAACACCAGTGAAAGGAAGTAGAAGTGTGCAACTTAAGTTGGGTAATCTCAGTTACAACATGGAATCTACATAGCAGGTATTGCAGATGCATGTTCATTTGGACTAGATGCACTGTACAAACTAGGATGCTG
>PNEQ01052270.1:0-13147 GCA_003012365.1 Medauroidea extradentata
AGATTTTTTTTAATTTTTGGAAATTTTTTAAATTTTGGGAAATTTTGGAAAATTTTGAAAGTGACGTAATCCAAGATGGCGACCGGAAACAAGATGGCCGCCGGAAACAAGATGGCGGCCGGAAACAAGATGGCGGCCGCGGCTCCACGGCTCCACAGCCTGCAGCCTGTGCCCCAGAAGCCCCATAACCTATCTACTGACGTGATTTTTGTTTAGGATTGATGCTTACTCAAATACCTAAAAAATAATTTCAGAAAAAAGGAGTGAAAAGTTGTGAAAAGCGTTTTCAATTAATCGTCGATATATCTTGAACCCAGCGGGCTAATGTTGTGTTTTTTACGTCCACGAGATACCAATAAAGTATTCTAAAACGTGATTCAAGGGTTTTTCGAAATTTTTTCTCTTAGGTGGTGAAAAGACCTTGAACGCGTTTTAGATTAATCCTCGATATCTATCGAACCCTTCGAGATATACAATTAATTTTTGCTTAAGGATGATGATTACAGAAATTAACGCTAAAAGGTTTTCAGAATTTTCGAAATTCGATTTCTCAATACTGTGCAGGGGCGATATGTGTTTTTTTAGTGAATGATCGATTTTGATTAGACTGAACGGGCTAGCGATGTGATCTACACTTCAGTTGGATACTTATATAAATGTCTAAGATGTAAATTTAAAATATTTCGAAATTAGACACCCAAAAGTGTGAAAAAGCACAAAATTTGTTTTCCATCAACCCACGATATATATCTAACCAGTAGCGATATTGAGGTGTTGTTCGCGTCAGAGTGATGCTTACGTAAATATTAAAAATAATATGTATGTAATTTTTTGTCTTTATAAGAAACGTGATTATTAAGAATAAAACTAAGTTGGTCAATATTCAAGGCAGACGATCCGAAAATCAGGAACGAGCAGCGAGAAACAACCTATACAGGAGTTTCACTCTACAGTAACCTATCGAGACGTGGTGTGTTGTACAACCTCTATGAGCCCAGGACACAGATATTTTATTTATTTTTTAATAAAATTATATTTTCATGAATTATTTCGACGTTACGTGACGTAGTTGTTTGTTACTCAGGTCTAAATTCCGGGAGGTTCTGGGCTCGAATTCCGTTAAAAGTTGCGTGCGAACGTTCAATTCTGACATACAAAAACTACAAGGCAGATCGAATTAGTGCAAATTACATGTAGTCTTTAAAAGGGGTAAAATTGCAGTTCGCTTTCCACTTAGGTTCCTCTACAATATCAGCTGACATATCGTAGGTATACTGCCAAAAGTGATTAAGTCATAAATGCTATTTCGTTTGAAAAGAGTATTAAATTGTAAATATTAACAAAAATGTGGTATGTTACTATACTGTGACACAACAGTACGAAACGACGAATAGACTTTAAACTTGGGCAATTGTTCGTGAACAACATATACATATTCCTAGCATTTTTATAATTTTATCTCATTTTGATTGTCACTTTTGGCAGTAAACCGACGATATATCATCTCACTAATCTCAAGTTTGGGGCACCAAATACGTTTCCGCGAAACCTTTACCCACTGAAACTTTGTATTGTCAACAAAGTTAAAGTGAATATTTTGAAAATATATAACTGAGGGCACCGTCACCAATGGTTGTGCACAGGGTTAACAGATGTTTCTCATGCGATTAACCTCTTACCTTAGGTGTCTGTAGTTACCCCACAATTGGCAGGGCTATAAATAAGGCCCAGGAGTAGGCCTAGTCGCTGTTAGTGGCAGGGACAAACTTAAGACTGCATTTCGTGTGGACAGCTATAGCTACTTATCCTGCTGCAGAATTAGTTCAACTAGCAGCTTGGACATTCTAACACTTGATGACTGAAGTACCAATCTTACGTACAAAGAGGTTTTTCAATTAAAGTAAATATTATCAGTTACGAACAATACACGCGAGCAAAGCCGCGGGGGACTGCTAGTCACTATATAAAAACAAAGAAGCGGCCGCCGTGAACAGTGTGTTGCAGTTGGGGCACAGAAGCAGGCGGGGAGTGTCGCAGGACGGCAGGGGATAGAACGCGGGTTGCGACAGACAGCAGGCGACGCGACACCGCGAGGCCGATATAAACAAGCGGGTTGAAAAGGGCACGGTTTGACCGTTGCGGCGACCACTGTGTGGATGGCGGGACAGCGGGTGACGCAACGCGCGACACTGAAAGCCGCTGCCGGTCTTGAAACAACTTGCTCTGGAGCTCCTCTCTAAACTGTTACACTCGGTCTCGTATAGCTTCGGTAAATAATGTTGCCAGTTCTGTGGGTACTTGCTTGTCGTTTGTTGTGCTGACTGGGATCAATTATAAGTAGAGATTATAATGGCTAGAGATGGTGAAATTTCGCGAATTCAGTGACCTGTATGTTAGACTCAAATATCCTATGCATACTCATAAGTCCCGACCATTTGTCCACTAGTTGCTACTCAGTGGAACAGCAGACAATGAACGAATAGACAAGGCTTGAGTATGCATAGGATATTTGATTCTAACGTGCAGGTAATTGAATTCGCGAAATTTCACCAACTCTAATGATTGTATATCGCGAAAATTGTTTAAGCCGACATAGCCTTAAAACATTACTTTGTTTTGAGACGTATGATTTGGTGATATACGTCTGACACAACGTAGCTGTCTGCAGACCAATAATAGGCATCAAATATTACAATAGCGGTATTCTTACTGGCTCAGTCTAATAGGGCAACAACTCTACGTACAAGCGTCAGCCAGTAATCTTTTCATAAGCCGAATGTACGTTGAAACCCAGCAAACAGTTAAGATTTTTCGCAATAAACCACAATTAGATATGACGATTTAACGCGGGACAACTTGACTGTTTTCTGTATTCCAACACACGTTCAGCTTACCAGACGATGACTGGTTTTAGCTAGTACTTGGAAGTGTTACCCTATTTTAATTAGCCAATAAGGATCCCGATATTGTAATATGTAATGCCTGTTATTGGTCTGCAGACAGCTACGTTGTGTCAGACGTATATCACCCAGTCATACACGTTGCATGAAACTACAGCGTTTTCAAGGCTATGTTGGCACAAAACATTTTCGCGGTATACCACCCTCTCTATCCATAATCTCTAATTATAGGTAGGGTCACAAAAATAATTTCGCCCCAGTTTATTTCACTGCCTTTCGCGCATATCTGCAGCTCTGCATCGTAGTTATTCGCAGCTTGTGTTTGCGAAGTGAGGTCTCTCATTTGACCTTGCCCAACAGAATACAGTTACTGCAACATCACACTTCTGTGATTAGCGGTTAGAACACCAAGGCACGTGGCAGTTAAAACAGCCAACCGTTGACCATTGCAGATCGCAGATGTGTACGTAAGGCACTGAAACAAACTGGGGGAAAATTATTTTCGCTAAAAGTTCATGGCCATAATGACAGGGATATGTTTAATTATCTGGGCCAGACATACGTTGCAGGTTCCCGTTTCATATTTTTTTCACTACTTTTTATTGGGTGACCCGCTTTGCCACTGTACGCCTACAACCGTTTTGCCGCCGCCGCCACCAAAAAAAAGTGTATAAAATCTATATTCGCAGAAACCTTCGCGGGCACGAGGAAAACTCAGCAAAGTTTCATCACAATGTGATGTATAGTATAGGAATGCCTAGAACACGAACAAATAATATTTTACGTTATATTATGTTCAGTGCGTCTCAGTCACCTTTCATGATATTGCTTTCGGGCGAAAACTATTTTATGTATTTAGAAAAAGAAGCACATTGGTACAGAGAGGGGGAGAGGGGGAGAGGTGGAGAGGGGAGAGGGGGAGAGGGGAGAGAGAGGGAGAGAGAAGGAGGGAGAGAGAAAGGGAGAGAGATAGTAGGTGTTTTCGTGTGTCTGGCTTTTTGAGAATGAAATTACTTACGTGTTTACAGTTTTCTGGGTATTGAAAAACAGCCTAAATGTTTCTATAGCAACATGAGCTGTACCAAGATGAACAAAAAGTAAGTGTTGGCATAATATAGTCCTCACAGCACACTATGGTCTAAAAACCAGTAACGAGACAAGCTCGCCAATTTATGGGGTCGGGGGCAAGAAACTAGCCGACCCCCTCATTTTTTCCAATAAGGGAATTTGGACTTGCATTACAAATTTTAATTTCACCCAACGAAACCAAAATTACACGTTTCATAATAGCTAAAAACCGTACAGAAATATACTACAAGCGAAAATAAATTAGGGGAAAATATTACAATAATATGAGACCAGTAGGCTTACTGTATACAGCCAGCGGAATTCCACCAAACTAATGACATTGGAACACAACTGTTAAAATACGTTAGTAAACATTTTTACTATTATTTTTGGCACCCTTTCCAACTTTTAGAGGGTGGCAATCTGCCCCCCCCCCCAAGTTGTTACGCCAATACTAAAAAAGATCCATTATATACGCATAGCCGAGAGGCCAAGGTGAGACATCATACGCCTGCTATGTCGTTCATACCGTTTCCGCACTTCTAAACCTTGAACACAAAAAACATCCATCTAGGCGGTCGCCTTAAGGTATATTTTCTATCAGTATTCTTTTGAACACTCAGAGTTCAGTAGGGATTTAACTGTTACTGTAGTAGTAAATGTCTGTAATAATTACAATACTCCTCCTCCATTATAATAAGATACTTTAAAGTCATAGAGCTTATTACTCATAGCGTGTATTTATAGTTTGGTTAATATTTTACTTCGTTGGCCGGTAAGGCACTAAGTCACGTAATATTTTAAGGTTAATAAGGCACAATAAGCGACTATTTTATGGGTAACTAGAGTTTCAAGGAGAGTTTATTAACCATGAATGGCAACAGTCCTATATAAATCGCCAGACGTTAATCTGCGAAGTACCTCCGTCACTATCCATATAAGTCAATATATTTTGCTATCATCATCACTGTGACATATCAGCCACAATAAAGTGAAATGTCAATGCCACCATTGTCAAATAACGCGTTCTCGACAGTATGTCCGAAGAGAGAGTCATAAAGCACGAAATGTCAGAAACATATAAAATTGAGTAACGGCCGCGCGGCACACACTCGAATGTTCGAAGAGCCGTATTCCCTACACTCAACATCGTCATAACTATATTTCAAGGGTCAGTCAGCCGTTATTTACTTTACCAACCTCCCGCCCGCTGACTGCTCATCGACAATACTGCTGTGTAGTACCCAGACGTTCTGACATCAATACTTGCAACATTCGTCTGTGTCCAAGTATTATTTCCCGCTGGAGACGATATAGGAGGTCAACAATAATGACAAGCATAACGAGTCTTACCAAACATATTTGTAGCTGGAGCCACTGAAGAGCAGAAGAGGAAGTGTCATACATTTTTATACAGAGACATACGGGTATTTATACATCATTAATTTTATGCACTGGCTTTACACCATTCACTCAACTAAACAGATTGGTCACAAACATCAAGCTAATTAGAGTGGTAATCAAAATCACGTTTGATGTGAGACATTGACATTCGTTTGGTCAAAAACGATCTTAATTCTGAAGAGCAGTAAAAAAAGCCTTCATACACATTCTCATTCTCAAACCTTTCGGGGTGCGCCCTTAAATTGAGTTTCATTTCGGCGCGATTTTAAGGGGTATGAAAATATAAGTTGTCAAGTGAAAGAATGGAACACTCCATTGTTGTTAAAACAGAATTTCTCATCATAATTCGATGGGATTTTTCGCCCACTAGAAATTCTATTAGCGGACGTCTATTTGTTCAGCACTAGGCGGTAGTATGCTTTGCTTTCGAGTAAAAAATTAAAAACTGTATTCAATGTTTTACTTGAGAACAGATCATTGGTGTATAATTAGACGTCCACTAATAAAATATCTACTCAGCAATAAAGACATTTAGAATTGAGGTAAGTAGTTCAGATTTTATCAACGATTAAGTCGTCCAGTAGTTTGCTCGACATCTTATATTTCCACACCCCTTAATGAACTTCCTATAAAGACAACAGGTTAAAATCCCGCCTTCACAACAATATGTTTTCTTATGTGAGAATGTCGACATGCCGCTTTTCTAATATGACTTTAAAAAGGCGAACTTAAAATATATGCGGGTGAGTAGTTTACTCATTCATATAAAACAATCAATTCATATTCATTTGATTAGTTAACAAAGAGCTTAAAATACTTACCGTCCATTAAATTAGCTAATTTACTTTCGTAATGAAAAGTTGAATCCATAACTCACATAGAAGGTTTTCACGACAGTCATGATGCGAGACGGCAGTAACCATCCCACTCAATGTTTCGATTATTAGTCAGTTCTTCTGTGACGGCAATTTATTTGGTTTAATTGGTTTTACGTTCCCTCGAACAGCACAAGGGCTTAGAAGAGGAACACAAGGGGAGGGGGGAGTAGGCCAGGACCTGTTTGAGGAACCATCCCAGCATTCGCCTGAAGTGATTTAGGAAAACCCTGGAAAACCGAAATCATGATGGTCGGTGCAGGGTATCGAACCCGGATCCTCCCGAATGCGAGGTGAGTGTTTTACCACTTCTCCACCACGCTCGGTCCAATGAAACATGGATAGCATTGGCCGCTCGTAGGATATTATAACCTGCGCAATGTTTTCATTACAAAAAATAAAAACTACACACCGAACTCGCGTGTCCCCATAAAAGTATGATGCAAATGGAGGAAAACTGAATCTGTGTTGACGTACATGATGTCTAACTACATATCACGCCGGCCCAGTCATGAAGGTACATTGCAAGAATCACATTAAAAATAACTCTGTATGCATTATATTCTAGAAACTAACTGCAATAAACAAAATATGGTGGATTCCTGGCAGGAGAGTACGGGAGCGCACATTAGCGTCATGTACCTGATGCATGAACGGTGTTGTAGTGTGCCGCGCCTGTTTCTTTCTACGTGAAACAGCTACAATTATTTACAATATGTTTATCTACGAAAAGAACACGCAGTTAAAACTAGGCTTCTATAATTTAAAAAATGCAACAAGCTTATTAGAAACATGTTTTTGATGTCCTTAAAAATGGCTACAAAGGGCTTTTCAGACAGGTGTAACTGGAAAAATACCACCGCGATTCGTAAAACACAACGTTGGAAGCATGCATTGGACTTTACTTCAAACTTTCCACAAATTAAATAGTAGGGTCGCCGCTTTAAGTCCCATAGGAAACAGTTTGGCGCGCCGCGAATATAAGCGATGTTGTTACCGTAGAGTGTTGAAAGTTGAACAATATCGCTTCACTGTCTCCGCGCATCAAACGCGGAAAATTACAAGCGGTGTACATATAGCCCTCTTATGATTGGGATTTGGGGAAGTTCGGTAAAGTTTGCGTGAACAGCCTTCGTCCGATCGGAATTTCCTGCCGCGCACTGCGCTACGAAACATTAGCCTGCGCTGGCGCAGAGTATGGCGACGGTAAAAGGTAGAGGAAACCTCCGATATTGAGTTAGAAAATCCGCGTAGGTGTCCCACACACGCGACGTATCGCGGTACAATAATGGACCCTCCAGAGTGTAATCAAGTACAGTTCAATACAAATATTTTAAAACCCGGCTGGGAAAGAAGTGATGCGATCACACATATATAGTTTCGATACGAACTATTTCATTTCATAATTTTGTACTGGTTTTCGCGGTGGTCATGAAGTAAAAGCATGCAAACTTTGACTTTGAAATTACATTATGGCTCAATTTTTTAAAGAGGACAATGTACTCCAACTTAACGTCTACAAAACTATTTCGTACAAAAATAAAATGATGTTTTTTTTTTTACTTGATCGCCCATAAATAGAACGTGGAAACTCACAGTGACAGTATGTTGCGTAACGTCCTGTAGCCAAGACTCGTTAATTTAAGAAAGTGGTCGAGGATGAAAGGCGCTTGAAACAGGCTAAGAAGGGGAGGGGGGCGTTGTGAATTAGGTCCAGCCCATACTTAGCGGTAAATGACCCGCTATTATTACATATGTACTTATAGTGTTCAATAGTTTTAAGACTGATTCCATTGTTTTTGTTCAATGCAAAATCAATCTACTAGGAGAGCTTAAGACCCCAGTACCCCCCTGCACCTGACTCTCTCTCCCCCCCCCCCTCTCTCTCTCTCTAACCCTTGGATCTGCTTTCGGCGAAAGGTGAGGATCAGAAGAAGGAAGAGACTGGCGGCGCTCACTGCATACCAGGACAAAAAAAAAGTAAATCTTATATATAAAAATCTTTGAGTGTATGTATGTTCCCAATGGACTCCAAAATGGCTGGAGCGATTTAGATGACAATTTCAGGTAATTTTCAGATTAGCCCTGCGAAGTTTAATAGCGTTCAGATCATATATATATATATATATATATATATATATATATAATATGTATATATTTTTTTGCTTTTTGCCAATTGTGCCTTATATTTTCCTTACAAATTAATTCATTGATAAATTAAATAAATAATTTAATAATAAATCAACAATAAATAATTATACTATCTTAATATATAAAATGTAGTGTCCTGACAAACTCACTGACACACTCATCAACGCACAGCCCAAAACACTGGACCTAAAACCATGGAATTTTGAGGGAAGCTTCCACTTGCCCCGTAGGCACCCACTAAGAAAAGATTTTTCGAAATTCGATAATTAAGGGGGTGAAAAGGGGTGAAATGTGTTTTAAAAGAATCCTTGATATCTCATTAACCGGGAATGCTATCATAAGTTTTTTAACTTCATAATATTTCCCAAAGAAATACGTATATTCGCAAATTTTTCGATTTTGCGAAATTCGAAAATCAAGGAGGTGAAAAGCCGTAAAATGTGTTTTTCATTAATCCGTGATTTCTCCTTAACAATTTCAGATAGGGAAGTGATTTTTTTAAAATGATGCTTAAGTAAATGTGTAAAAAGTATTTTTACAATTTTTCAAAGTTCGTCCTTGAAAGCTCTTAAAAAATAAAATGTGTTTTTTTTTTTTATTAGTCCCACTTATCTCCAAAACCAATGGAAATATTGAAATGGTTTTTCCTTTAAAATAAATCTTACGTAAATATATATATAAAAAAAAAGTAATTCCAGCATTTTTCGAAATTCGTCCTTGGAAGCTGTTAAAAAAAAAAAATGTGATTTCAATTAATCATCTGTACCGCTTATACCCGTTGAGGTATCGAGATAATTTTTTGATAAGAATGAAGCTTATGTAAATATCTACAAATCAAATTCAGGTTTTTATGAAATTCGAAAATAAAGTAGGTGAAGAGCAGTAAAATGTTACAGTCTCCCGAAAAAAAAAAAAAAGAGTGATCACGTAGAAATAATTCAACAGTCGTTTCTTTTTGCCTACCTACTCATAAATAAAACCTCTTTGGACTGTAGCCACTACATACGAAAGAATTATCACGGCATGCCTTTAACCAAATATCGTACAAGGACAATATGGGAAAGTACAGCCTTTTAGCATTGTTGTAGCGGGAGACGTTTTATCAACGGCGTGAACTGGAAACACTAGCAAAATTTGCATTCTTACATCTCTATTTTCTATAGCGTTTATAAATTTACGACTAAATTTCTCTTAGGCTAATAGTATTAGAATGTGTTTATAAGTATTTGAAATTTTATCTAATCAAAATAATAACTAAAAGAGCATAATTATTTTCTATAATCATGATTACATTTCAATTTATATGTAACAAAATATAAAACTAAAACTACCCATAGAGCAATGTGCTACTGTAGAAGGAACAGCGCTCACATCGGCGTGAACTGGATTTAAATAACATGTCTCCTGTTTTTCTTCTGACTTTCCCATATTGTCCTTGTACAATATTTGCTTTAAGCATTCACTCAGGTATTGTATACAGTTTGTGGTGTGGAAGGGGTGGGGTTACGGGTTCGTATCCTGTGCAAGACTTTGGGATGGGAATTACTATGACATCATACAAGCATATTGCGCCCGCTCTTTACACTGATCTAAGACAGTTAATTATAGTTCACTGTTATTGAATATGCTAGCTGTCCCCCCCCCCCCAAAAAAGAAAAATTCGTAGTGTTTAAGATTAAGATTTCCTTCAATTGTATATTAAATATTTTGATGCAGAAACTCTTTAAATAGCAGCATTTTGCACCTTAAAATAAAATTTCCCGGTGGAGGACTCCTACACACCCCTTTATTACGTAGGTTATATGTACACTTTCTCTATCAGTGACGTCCCCCCCCCCCCTTAAAATCAAATGCTTACGACGCCGATGCTACCGATACCACTCGTGCAGGCTATGCGGTATTACCGTTACTGCGGTGTAAAATAACGTCGGCCGTAACAAACTAGAATAAATTCAGTTCAGGATGTGGAAATTTATGCGAAAATATTCTTATATTTCTGTTTTGCTATGACAAAAAAAAAAACAATATTACAGTGTAACTTACCGATACTAATTTAAACTAAATTAACTAATCAAATTTTATATTATTCTAACATCCGTGAATTTAAATAACCCGCACACCACCACCACCACCTTGAATAGAATTTGTTTAGATTTCTTACAGCAAGAATACCAACACTAAAAAAATGCAATAATACAGTTACATTTGACCATTTCTAGCAAGAAATTACTTAATCACAGGTTTAGCAGCACTGATCACTTATATACAGGCTCTTTGTGATCTTTATTTAAAGAGTTATTTAATTCAAATAAACTAAAAAATATGTTTAATGAAATAATATATAAATAAACTGCAGAGTACACCCACAGTAGGCTATCGTATCTCCTTAACCTGTAAACAAAAACAAGACTGTTTCATGACGAACTCACCTGCCAGACGAAAATTAAGTTTCGGCCACAAAGTTTCGATTTACAGCTGTTTGCCAGCAAACAAAGGTAGATTTAGCCGTACAGTAAACATAATTTTCACTTACGAACTGCACACACACGATCTGTAATTTGTCAACACACAAAACGCATGCGTGGTGCGTGCACGTGCACATAGTTTAGGCTGTGTCCGAACTCGCCTGAAGTATGTACTTGTGTGCACCTACCCCCGGAAGTGACATCACAAGGGTTGTCCGAACTGGAAGTGAAGTACGAAAGTACGCAAGGGAACGAATGTGTGTACTTCTCGCGCACCTCACGACCTTCATGCGTCGCCATCTTAAAATTTTGCAGTTTGTTGTTTAGTATTTGCAGGTTAATGTGATACACAAAGCACTAACTTCTAGATGGATGCTTCGACTCTATTTGTTTGTAAGTACATACAACTAATACATTTACTAGAACTATTACAAATAAAAAATTCTTAGGTTTTAATTACATATATTATATTAACGAATGTATATCATGCTTACTACTAGGAACTAGGTTATGATTTCGTATGCAGTCATATTTTGTCATGTCACATTAATGTATTTTTTTAATTTTACATTGCGCATGAATATTCTGCGACGAAAGACTGATGTTACCTTTTACGCCGTCGTTCATCACTGACGAAATCATAACATTTCTTGAAAATTTTTAGGAATACTTCTGGCTAGTTCATTTAAAATACGAAGCCAACAAGGGTCGTCCGAATTCGTCTAGTATAGATCGGGGCAAGTGAAGTACGCAGGGGTAGAAGTACAGAAGTGCATACCTGTGAATTCGGACACGGCCTTAAAAGGTTGAGCGTTGACAGTGCTTCTATCTACCGGTGAATCTTGATACCATCAGCGGTAAAATTATTTGTGCCGATGGATTCTGCAAATTTTAAACTTTTAAGTTAATATTATGTTATCTTTGGCGTTAAAATAAGTATTTTTTTTAAACAATGTAACAAGTCACGGAGCGACAAAAAACAGAAGAAATAAAATGTGAAAAATTTGACCATTATAAACTTTTTTGCAGTGTTTATATTTATTTTAAAGGTGTCTCATCTCCCTGTGGTTTGCAAATAATTTGTTGCAGGAACTGATTCAACGTTAGATTAGGTTAATTGTTTAATTCAACTGAACATTCTTTTTTTTTGAACGTATGATTTTGTGAGATAATTACTAGTAAAATTTGAGGGATATAACGCTAGTTTTCAATTGGCGCAAATATGAAGTAAGAAATTGTAATTTGAAAATTGACGTTGAAAACCAATTTTTGTTAAAGTAACGAAATGTAGCCTAAGTAGAATTAAATAACGACATTCCGGGTGCATTTTAATAAATACAACATCTACATCTGTGAAAAAATTGTTTCGAATACTTTTAACTAGGTAACTCGCACCTTCCGTACATTGTGTGATGCCTACCTTTAAGGCCTCACTTTTTAGCCTACATCAAATTCTTGAAAACGGTTTGTTTGAGGGTGTTGTGACAAGGCAACCATTTTTATACATTGGGGCCTCCTGCAACAAATGGCATCCTTTATGTGACAACAAATACAATGATAAAAAATTCTATGTTAAAATAAATTTACCAACCAGATTATCTACTGAGTAGGTGAAAGGTATCCGAAACTATTTTCCACAGATTACAGATCTTGTTATACACAAGTAAACCGCGCCTTGAAATATTATAACAAACGTTCTTCAATGTCAGTTTTCAATAATGAATTCCTCTTTTAGCTTTGTGGCTGCCAAAAACTTACTTTCACTGGGTTAACTTTACCAAGGCACCATCTCACAAAGTTTGTAACATACTTTTGTGAACACCCGATGTGTGTATAGGTAATCTATGTATATGTGTATATACATGCACTCACACACATACATATATGTGTGTGTGTATAGATAATTGCTAGAGGCTGTTCGAATGCTTATTAAAATTGCGATATCATTTGTAATCATTTAAAGCGACAAATACGTGTTTCGTTACATCCCAGGACACACACTATATATATATATATATATATATATATATATATATATATATATATATATATATATATATATATATATATATATATATATATATATTGTAAAGTAACTGGCCTCACCAGACCATCTTTTTTTTGCTTTAAGTAGGAGTATGCTCCTGGGTTCATTTTATTTTAAACTGTAATGGACAATAGTAGAACTTAATTTTGTTGTTTCGGAGATTTGAGACCGCAGAAGGCATGTCAGTGTACTACATACAGCTGCCAAAGTGTTAAGACCACCTTTCAGCCACATATT